>JAYEVI010000346.1:0-110167 GCA_036346575.1 Dendrocalamus sinicus | reverse complement strand
TTTGGAAATCGAATCGGTTTATGGTATTTTTCATCCTTTTATCGTTGTTTGCTTGTATATATGCTTAGAGCATCTCCAACAGATATGAGCTAGTTACTAGCTCTAAGATAACTTCTCCAATAATACTAATTTTTAGCACATAGCTCATAACATAAATAGCCTCATATGACACTCTCACATAATCTTGGAATGTGTGTATGAGACTAGCTCTTGATCAAGAACTAGCTTTTCTCTCTCTTCTATTAAAATATGAAATAATATGCTTAGAGCTAGCTCATAAGTCACTATTGGAGATGCTCTTATTTTGTACTAACATGTACGCACAGTTATCTAGATGCCGCTCGATTGAACTAAAATAAGCTGGTTTATGATTAAAATTATAATGTAGCTGATTAAAATTACACTATAACTGATGATGACTTATTTGACATAACTAAAATTTTAAAACTTTAAAAATATGTTAGCACATCACAAACAACGCAAATGAAAACGGAAAAAAGAATCGACAAAAAAACTTTAAAAAGCTAAAAACCTAGAAAAAAAACAAATTTTAGAAATAGTGAAAAAATAAGTCAAAAGCCATAAGCTCAAATCAAAATGAGCATAGCCTCAAATGCAGGGCAACTTCTCTTCCCCCAAAAAAGTATAATTATATTTTACAGTTTGTCATGAAGGCATGGAAATTTCGAGGGCGAAGAAAAAACTTGAAGGCACTATCGACAAATCAATGTCAGTAATTCTACTCTGTATAGACAAAAACACCGTACGCTTATTTGGCTTACAGTAAATAACCATATATAACCATTTCCGACGTGATGAAATAACGGCAATGAACTCTGGAGCTTACAGTAAACAAGTACAGTATACTACATCAACAATTCAACATACAGAGACCTACTCAACGTGCTCCACGGAGAAAACGAGAAGCCCGTTTACAACAGCACTAAACATCTCATTGCAGATAACATCGCTAGGTAAATCGTCACTTCGTCAGAAAAAAAAAGGGTAAAGAATGCCTTAAATTAGAGGATCAGAAGCCCGACATGGCTCGTAAAACTAACATTTATCTACATATTAAGCGGTGGCTTGAGCGTCGTGTAATTGGTATCGATGCTCGGATCAATCAAGGGCTCCGAATCCGATGAGTGAAGTGAAGAGGGATCAATCAAGGGCTCCGAATCAGATGAGTGAAGTGAAGAGGGATCAATCAAGGGCTCCGAATCAGATGAGTGAAGTGAAGAGGCATTACTGCACTGGTTCAGAAATGAGGAAAAGCTCTCGATCAGCCATGGCAATTTTCAGGTGGGGGTGGGGGCAGTTCTGGCCTCCCATAGAATAACGTTGCCACGAACCCAGTGGCAGGGGAGCCCACAGACGACCGCACTCGGCTCTTTGGTCCTTTGTCAAGACAGCAATCTGCTAGCTCATGCAGGGTCATTCCTGGGTTCACTATCTTGCCACCACACAGCATCTCCACCTGCAAGCACACCCATAGGTCAGGACAGAAGACAAACATTGAACAGTATTGTTTGTTAGTTTTGTTGAAATAGGACAGTATTTCTCATATTCTATAAATGTCAAGCAGTGACATGTACTTGTACCAATGAACAAATCTGTTGCTGAATGCAAATGGAACGTGTGGTTATGCACCAAAACAGAATGGCAAAAGACTTCCGACACGAATCTTACGCTGCAAACTGGCTGGCTTCAGGCAAGCACCATTGGGAAACAATTAAGTTGATTTTTCTTGGATTTTTTAATATAATTATGAAATAATATTTTTACTCAAAGAACAAATTCAAAATTGGCCATAACTGGATCTAACTAGGTGTAACTTGGTGTGATTTCAGCTCCAATTGGCCGGTCTTGCCCCTGTCAGGAAATCTGGAAACTGATGGTATTCTCTCATCCCTGATTCTAGCTATTCCGGATCTTGGCATACAACTAACTGAGTAACTGGTATTGCTTATCGCTGGGAGAAAGAAAAACATACCTCAGCTTCACTTGAAAGATTAAGTTTCTGCACAAGGTATTTCTGTATAAAGGAAGCAGGCAAATCAACATCCCTAGGACAATTTAATGAAGGCATCATGAGTTATGAGTTAGCGCAACTTAACAGAAACTGTTTTTCAACAGGAAAGCGCATTCAGAAAACTCACTTGATCCTCAAAAATTTTGTAGGTAGCTGTGGTAAAGGATGTTGTCCTTTCCTGTAATGAATATAAACACAAGAGCATGATTTCTTCTTTTCCTTTGAAAGTAAAAAGAAACCTCATAAGAAAAGTCTAGTGTTTCTCACTGATCAAAAGCAGCAACTAGATAGAACCACAATGCTCGCAGTCTCCTCTTTTTACTAGGCTGTTTTGCCTTGAACCTTTTCTTTTTCTCCTTCAGAGTGATAATCTTCTTGCTTCTACTCTTCTTCCCTAGATTTCCATATCTTGTCAAGTGCTCTCTAGACTTTGCTTGATTGGCAGGAGCACCATCATCTGGATCACCAGACTTATTTATGGTTCTATTGACATCTTCTGAACCATATTTAAGAGGCTTTCTATCTTTACCAACTCTAAGTTGACAGCCCAAAGGTCTCCATCCCCCAACCTTCTTTGCTGTATCTTTACTTCCCCGCAAGGTAGAGTGCTGCATATAAATAGTGTAAGGTGGGAAAATAAGAATTAATCACAAATATTTTGAATCCAATACAAGATATGATTTAATAAAACATAAAGCAGCACAGACATTTTGTGACATTGCAGAGTTTGAAGGAGTTTAAAATGTGGACAGGACTTCTCTCTAACATACAACGGTTACTGTATTTGATGCATGCATAAATCACATTTAGGTTACAACGCAACCTTACCAACATGGAATATGATATATATAAAAAAAAACTATCAAGATTTGAAGACACATATAGGAACTCACCCTCACCAAGATTGGTTCAAAAGTGTCAGCTCAATTGATATGTATTAGCCCTAAAATAGCGACATGCTGATGCTACTCAATTACCATCTTTATGACTAAAATAGACTAACCGCTCATGCACATAAACCCTTCAGGTATCACATAAACACACGATCAAAGGGTCTCGTGGCTCGTGTTGTATTCATTTAGTATACTGCACATACACAGAAGTGCCCAGAACCAAGATGGGTTCAAAAGAGTCAACTCGATTGATATGTCTTAGCCCTAAAATAGTCACATGATGATGCTACACAATTACAACCTTTAGCATACCAGTATGCCACATACACAAAAGTACCCATAAGGCCATAACCATCACGTAGCACAAACCTGTGCTTAAAAAGAAAAGCTACATACCAAAGGAAAGCTGCGTAAGCATGAAGCTTTTGTTCTCCTCTTTGTCAAGCATTTCTGTGTAGACACCTGAGGAGCAGGAATTGTCAGTGAAGATAGAGATCTTTCTTTCCTCTTGACAGGTGATGCAACTGGTGATATGACTTCTGGGTCCTCAACCCTCCATCTTTTAAACGGAAATATCTTTGACCTTACATACTGTAGGCTATGATCAACTCTGTATAGAAAATCAATTGACATGAGCCATAAGCTATAACATAGCTCACGCTATCTGTCTAAAAAATATAGCTCAAACCGTTTTTGAGAAAAACTGACATAAAGAAAAGTAAATTTTGCTTATTATATGTTGGTTGATATCAAAGGCTGAAGATTAATTAAAATGTGAACTAAGATTGGACCAATCTTGGCCCCTTAAGAAGTTATAACAAAGAAAATTAACCGATGATGATGACGGAAATCATACCAAAAAGACAACATTATGGTCATCCAGTATAATCGAGTAAAAACACATCATAGATATAGTTTGTTAAGACCATCTAGTAGAAAAGGTTTTACGGAAGGAGATTACTACAAAGTCTAGCAGTCCAAATGATGAAATAAGTACAGCCCAATGGTGGCATTGCAAAAGCATGAAGATCTATGAGCAATACAGGAACAGGCCATGGTTTTGCATGCACAAGAATGTCAAAAGGCGGGCAGCACAATTACTACATGGATGATGGAAGGCATGGTAGCATGCAAAAGACTATCTCACTTCTTACATACCAGAGAAGATAGATGGTGGGAAAAAATTCTCACAAATGTTACCCATATATTCCCATTGCACACTTGCATTTTTTACATACATTAGCATTGAGGCCACAATTTCAAAAAGGAAAAAATTGGCAGTGACATAAAAAGGAAATACAATAATAACTAAACAATGGCTGAAAAGCCTCAGGCTTATGCAACAATACAAAGCAAAAATGAATATTTCTGGGAAACAAACCTGAGTTTCTCCAATGGAGCACAGCCCAAATCAATGTTGCAAGTAGGGCAGCAGCAGACCTCCTTATTGCCGAACTCCTCACATATGCACTTTCTGCAAACTGGTTAAAGGTATAAAATCATTGGTTGAAGCACAATAATGAAAGAATCAATTGAGATTTACAGACAATTTCTTAAGAGTTTCTAGTCACAGGGACCCCTGAAAGGCTGAAGCACGTACAAATCTAAAGAAGATAAATTAATAATATAGTCATTTAAGAATATCAAGAAGATAAATAAACTCTAAAAAAAGAATATAAATAGAGAATATAATTTTCTTCAGTACACTGAACGAAAAATTTCTGACTCTTAAAGCCAAAAAAAAAACCTAGTTAATGATATGGGGCAACTCTGCACTATTAACAGTAGTTAGTTTGATATCATAAGATTGTTGTTCCTAGTTTAGAACCAAACCTATCAAAACCTCAAAACCTGAACAGAAGTGGAGAATGGAATGATGGATCCACCAATCACCATCTTTCTATATGGTATCATCAAAGACAAAACTCATATTAAGAATTCTCCTTTTAGGCAATACTTTTAATTCTATCAGAGACCAAAAACTTTCTTTAATCTACAAGATGTCCATTGGCCACCACCAAAATACATCGCTGCTTTGCCTAATCACGATTCAAATGTTAGGCAGGATAGGAGGAGATTAAGATGTTTGGAATATAAACAAGTTTTATTTGAGCTTTGGGTTGAATAGTATTTTTATTGTGGATAATGGTATGAAGTCAAAACTGATTGCCATTACTCCATCAGTACTGATTTGTCCCTAATCATTAATAACTACTTTTGCTTTAAGACCCACAAACTTTTCTTTGGTTCTAGCATCGGAGCTACAGTGGTGGTCCACGTGGCCGCGGACCACCTGCGCTTCGGATAATGAGACCTTCATGTATTTGATCATAATGCAAAAACTGTTGAATCACAGCCACATTTTACCTCCCGCTAAATCATTTAATTTGCTCTATATGTGTCAAGCTAATGACACATAACTTGAGAATCTAGATGTACAAGAAATCGTTGGCTAGCTTGGCATCTAGATGTACAATAAAATCGATGACTAGCTTGGCATGTTCATATTGAACACGGTTGATGGTTTTTAGCTAAAATAAATAGTAATGACTAAAAAAGCTTTTAATGGGAGGATACGAGTGGTGGGAAAATAAAAAGAGATGCGTAGATGCGAGACAGAGCGAGAAGAGTGAGGTAGTGATATGTCCGTGTCCCATAACTTATTTTCAGGATGAGAGAAATAAAGAAATTATTTTAGAAAGTTAAATATTTATATTACCTTCTTTCTTCGTGAATGTAAGTCATTGTAAACGGTCTCAATAAATTTGCCGAGGTAGGTATTTGTTGTCTTAGCTTGCGTTTGCTCCAAATGCGGCTTTGAAGTTACCCATGCAAGCAAACTCTTCGATCTACTCCTTTATAAAATGTATTTTTAAATAGCTTTGTCCATAAATATAGAATGTATTTAATGTTCTAATATAAAATTAATGTGATGTTCTCTTTATATCCCGACAAGAAGTAGTGACGCATTGTTCTTCAACTACTATGGGTATGTAATATTTCAATTCTATGTTAAGAAAGCTATATTCGTCTATTTTATGAAGTTCGTATGTCCTTTTTCCCTTAATTGCATTTCGTAATTCATATACTTGTGTACCGACATGTTAAATTTATAGCGGTTAAATAAATTTTAGACAATGGACCACTATAGCTACAAATCACAGCTCGCCATCGGGTTCTAGTCTTGAAGCACTCCCTATAATATATTTTTGAAGCTATATCTCATAGTGACAAAACGTTTTCCTAAAAAATGTTAAGAGCTAGATTACAGAACTGTATCAAGCAGGAAAATGTTGGGGCTCTCCTTTTCAGCTTCTAAAGGTTGTTTTTTTGGATTTTTTTACAGTAACTAGCTTTCAAACGGAAAGTATTTTCAAAGCGGGGTCTACAAGTTGATTGTAGTACACACTGTAACGACTTCATTTATATCTGCTAAAACCGCACATGAGTCTCTGTTAGTCCATACTCTTTCTCACGAACAGGCCAAAAGTCATAAGCCATGGTTAAAAGCCAAAAAGAACATGCCTAGTTATGACAAATGAAAGCAAACAACTTTTCCATGGATAAAATATGGCCAGTTACAGCAGAACGGACTAGGACGTGAGTGATCACAGAGGATTATTAGTTTTGTCATTAATATGATAGATCAAAAATTATATATATTCTACTGCTTAAAGAGAAATTCAGGAAACAGTTAATAACTGTTTGTGGTTCATTTGGTGGAAAAGCGCGATATCTGAGAATCACATCAACTGTACAGGTATGTCCGTATATGGCTTCAATGAAGTGGGCATAATAGACATTGCAAGGTTTCTATGGTTACAAAATGTGTCCTTTGTTCTCAAGATGATGTCTACAACTCTGTATTACACAATCTCCAGAGCATGAGAGAAATGAACCCAAGAAGATAAAGCACACAGTATATTGCCAAGAACACATGAGACAAAACCTGCTGGCTTTTTTAAACACGTTGCAACACTCTCACTGAAAATGCGGAGGGAAGATGATGACCAGCCATTCCTACTTCCTAGTGGTGTGGCCACATTAAAATTTCCCCTTTTCTTCCCAAACACCTTAGAAATCAAAAGAACAGCCAACCAAACACTAGATGATCGACATATTTGCCAACCCCACTTCCTATGAGTTAACACATTCCATTAGTTTCATATGCCAAGCCTAAAAAAATTACCACATTTATTATGTTTTATTTTACTAAATTATGAATAAATAAAAGCATCAAACCACATATATTTCCAAGAATGAAGCCCCACAAATCATCAAGACACAATCTTTTCTTTTTTGCATGTAATGTCATATAAACTTAGGATCCTACGCCGAACAGACTTACAAGCCAATATTGTGCTTGCAACACTTTTTGCTGCATTTCAGCACCTTCCAGGATAGAGATTTTTTACAGTACATTATACTGGTAATAGAAAGATAGTAGTAGAAATAAAATTTAACCATTGATATGTGAAGGTATTATAGACTTATTTTTCAATATGGTTTTTTGGAGGGTATTTTGGAGAAATATCATAGGGGCTCTGGCCAGATGGTAAATAGAAGAAAGTTGGCCATTTTTTCCAGTCCGAACTGCAGTGACGATGCCAAACGTGAAGTACATAATGGTATGGGTATCCAATGGAAGCGTTGGGCAAGAAGTATCTTGGGCTGCTGACTGCACTTGGGCGCTGCACAAAGGAAGTGTTCGAACATATTCCTGCTAAGATTCGCAGATTACTGGGTGGTTGGAGTGAGAAGAAACTCACCTAGGCGGGCCGGGAAGTGCTAATTACATCGGTGGCACAAGCGATCCGGACTTATTCCATGAGTTGTTTCAAACTGTCGGCATCAACTTGTAAACAAATCACAGCCTGCATTTCCAACTACCAGTGGGGTAGTAGGTCGGACAACCGGAAAATACATTGGCAAAGATGGGATAAACTCGATCAGTCTAAACTTAAAGATGGGCATAGGTTTTTGAGATATGCAGAAATTTAATCTTGCTATGTTGGGGAAGCAAGGATGGCATCTGTTTGACTAAGCCGGACACTCTGTGGAAGAGTACTCAAGGGTAAATACTTCCTAAGAGTGCTTTTCTACTGGCCACGAAGAAGAAGCACTCTTCGCATACCTAGCGGGCACTGTCAAGTGGCCAACAAGCTCTGAAGAAAGGATTGGTTAGAAGGATTGGGGATGGCTGTGACACTAACATTTGGGAAGATCGCTGGATCTTAGATGCCTATGACCATAAACCTATGGGAAAACTAGAGGGAGCCATGGCGCAAAGGATGTGTCATCTGATGTCTTCTGATAGTTACAGTTGGGATGAACATATCCTGAGAAACAATCTAATGGAGCCGGATATCAAAGTTGTCATCAGGATTCCCCTTGGAAGGTTGTCATCTAATTGGTGGGCTTGGGCGTATGAAAAGCATGGCCTATATTAAGTTTGATCAGCCTATCGTCTGCTTGCTGAATCAGCGACAAGGGATGATCTGAATCTTGCAAGTGCTGCATCTTCTTCTGTTGGAAGTGAAAACCCTGCATGGAAAAAGGCATGAACAGCATGCGGAGGCCGGTGAGGTCACCGAGCCTCTCTGGCAATGGCAACGGCGAGAACCCGTTGTAGGCGAGGAGCTCCTGGAAGCTGTGAGGTCAGCCAAGAACCCCGTGGAACTGTTGCGCTACATGTTTCCATGACAAATTTAACCCTCTTGAGATTATACTGCTAGTAGTGATGGTAATAGTATAAATAAATCTAAACTAATATGATACGTTGGATTAAAAAGAATAAAGGGTCCATATTTATTTTAGGGTACTGTAGAAGAGCTCCCCGGATAAACCTATAACCTACCATAACACAAAAGCGCCAGCTTTGCTTCGTCATCTAAGCGTTCCCTCGGCACAAAATCCCCAGCAAACCACTTGCATAACTAAAACAGCCATCAAAAAGTTGTGCACACCTCGTGGCAAAACAGAATTCATGTGGATTCACTTGGATTGTTGTGCACGCACAAAAGGCCACTGCAGTTCACGCACCAGATAGATCATTCCTGTCACCTCCCAAATCCCTCATAAAAAACATGAGCAACAATCCCAGACTTACGCACCCCGGGAATTCGAAGTTAGCCTCTCTGCGACAAGCTGACAGAGCGGAAGATCACACGAATTCGACACATCAGACGGACATACCTCTCGCGCATCACCTCAAAACCCACACAAATGGCACCAAAAACGCCAATTTCGCTAATGAAACGAACAAAGTGTCCAGCTCTCACACATCGCCTCAAAACCAACGCGAATCACAGTGCATGGAACGATCGAAAGCTGCCACCTTCTCACGCATCAACTCAAAACCCACCGGGGATCACCGCAAACGGCGCAGATTTGACGCATGGAACGACCGAAAGCAGCTGCTTTCACGATTTCAGTCACAACGCGCTAAAGTAAAGAGAGAAAAAAACGAACCGTGTTTTCTCCATACGGACGGGAAGGAGCGATGCAGGGAAGAGAGGACTCACAGGTGTGGAGGCACTCGGAGATGGTGGCGGCGTCGCGGAGGAGGCGGCCGCAGAGCGGGCAGGTCAGGCACGCCACGAGGCTGGAGCGCTTCACCATCACGACGTCCCCACCGCCATCTCCTCCTCCAGGCGCGGCATCGGCGACCGCGGTCGGCGCGGCGCAGGCGAGCACGGCGCTCTGCATGCCGGGGCGGCGACGCGCTCACGAGGCGAGGGTTTTTGGGTTTCCCTCTCGCAGCTTCGCTTTCCTCGGCTCTGCGCGACAGTAACAGCGCGCCGTGCGATTTCCTCTACGCTGCCCGTGTGTGTGTGTGGGTGTGTTGGCTAGGCACTAGGCAGGGACGAGACGACAAGACGGTGCAGTGGGCTTCGTTTCTGAAACTGCCGCAGTCGGAGAGCGGTCACCGGCCGGGCAATCTCGCCTCTGAAATGGTCAAATCTCTCTGGAAAATCCCAGAAAATTAATGGTGAAGGGAATAGAGTGGTAAACCATCCAACAATTTTTTAAAAAACTCGGATACTATCGTCGGAGAGAAAATGAAAAGGAGAATTTTGGGTAAGCGATGTCTGGTAATTGCGCGATAAAGATTAGGAAATTACTATAGTACATGTCTAATACATCTGATGCAATGCCCCGCGTGTTCTCTCGAAAAGCCCACAACCCATTCACCATTCAGATTTTTGTGAGTGATGGCTTCAAAACCATTAGACGGTCGTCAGCTTCACTTCTATTTACATTTCTTGTCTTTATTCCCTTCATTCCCCACTTGTTCTTCTTTGCCTCTCCATCATTCACTGTACTCTCTCGTCTGATCCTCTCCCTCTCTATCTCACACATACCATGCATTAACCAAAGACACATGTGAAATTCTCCTGATCCGAGCTTGCTGTTGCTCGATCTTAAAGAAGGACATCCTTCAGAGGTGGGGCTTGCGCGAGGTCTCCCATTTCGAGGGTGGACAAATGTCACCAGCTAGAGCTCGCTTGATCTAGCGATGTTGAGGCTGGGGAACTAGTGTTGACAGCGAGCAGAGGACAACCAAGTCGGGGCCTAGAAGGGCGACAAGACAATGGTGCCAACTGGTCCTCACCCTATCAGGTCCGGGACGACCAATGATGAAGAGATGGTGTGGACATTCGCTTCCATCCTTCTCTCGTGAGCTCAGATTTGGTAATATTGTTGCATGAATTTCTTAAATTTTTTATAGCCCCTTTCTCAATTTGTTGTTAGACATGTCTCGAAGTGTAATGGTGTTTCTTTATCTTGTAGATCTGTTTCTAGTTGTTGCATCCTAAGTTGTAAAATGTTGCAAAAATTGTTTTAAGTTGCAGTGTGTTTTTGTTGAGAAACTCTAAATATATCTGTGTAAATCTTGTGTAATACTTTAATTTGTTGTGCCTATTTTTTTTGTTACACTTGGTATTTTAAATGTTGTAGTAGGGATTTATAATTGTTGCACTTTTATCTTTAGTTGGGCGTATGTTGCTGTAATCATTTTGTTTTGTTACAACGACTGATTATTTTTGTTGTCCTTTTAAAAATTATTGTTACATAAGAGGAGTGTTGTGTTTTAAACTGCACCATACAAATAGATGATTTGGTTTTGGATTATCAATTTTCTTTGAATCAGGCGAGCCATTTAGAGTAACAAGAACATGGATCACTCATCCCTATTTTTCTAGATCAAAGTACTTAAATTTTTTGTTACATATGTTGTCAAGACATGTTACGCTGACACGTATAATAAAAAGTTTTCTATCATACATCTGGACGCTAGTAGATCCCTAAAGATTAATATCGCTCTTGCCACATGCATACACTGCTGCTATGCAAAATCCGTGCTAAAAAAATGCTCTATCTCACCATTTGGAGCTTTTTTTTTTTGCAGATTCCAGCATTACAATAATCCAACAAAACTCTTGTCTTGTTTAGGCCCACTAGGCCGTATAGAACCGAAGCGAAATTACTCATGCCCGGTCTGACTTCGCGGAACTTCGCGAACGGAAGAATCCGACATGGGACGGGCTCAAAACAGCAGATATTTGCTCACGGCCCAGCGGGACCTAGACGCACGCGGACGTCGCGACACATGACAGGAGTACGCTGTACGCCTAACACAAGCATGCGTGCTGCGCCTGAGCGCGCCGGGAGGGGGAGTGCGCAGCGCCAGCGCAGGCGATAATCGGGGGCCCTGCCGTGCCGGCCGGCGGAGCGCGTCGACGTCGTCCGACGGGTGGGCGCCCGTGCGGCACGTACGCGCGGACGTGCGCATCATGCACATGTGACGGTGGGCGCGCGCGTGCGGAGTGCCGCGCGCCCGGCAGGGGGAGTAAAGACTAAAGAGGGCGTGTGCGAGCCGAGCTGTACGTGCGTGCGATATTTATATTGAAAAGTCCCCAAAATTCAAAATGAATTTTTCTTGAATTTTCTGCAAATTTTTGAGTGTAAATTCAAAACTTTCCTTTTCGAAAGTGTCCTCTCTCCGCTTTCCTTTGGGCGCGGCCGCCTCCTCGCTTGAGCGCCTCGCTTTTCCCGTTTTCCCGCTCCGCGCTGCGCTCGCTTCTCCCGGGCCAGCGCCGCCTCCCGCCTCCTCCTCTCTCTGCGCGGACGCTTGACTCGCCTCTCGCGCGCGCGCCGTGTCCGCGCCTCGGACCGCCTGCGCCGCCCGCCGCCCTCGGTCCGAACGCCGCTCCGACCCGCGCGTGCGTTGCCGCCCCTCCGCTGGGCGCTGGGCCGCTTGCCTCTCCCTCCCTCCTCTTTCTCCAGCCGCGGTCGCGCGCCCACTCTCTGCGCGGCTCAACCGCCTCTCTCTGTCGCATAAACCGCCGCAGAGCTCGCGTCACCCTCCCACACCGCGAGGAGATGCACCAACGCTCTCCGCCCTCCCCTTGACCCCAGCGCCATGCCCGTCTTCTCTCCTCCGATTCTCCCTCCACGGGGTATAAAATCCCCATTCCTCTCTCGCTCGCCCCTTTGGTTCCCCAGCACTCCCACTGCCCCGTTCTCTTCCCACCTCTTCCGTGCACCTCCCCGAGCTACTGATTGAGCAACCGCCGCCCCAGTCGCCGCCACCATCCTCCCCTGGGCCGGCACCCCCGTAAAGCGGATCTTCGCCCCCACTCCCTCACCGTTCAATTCCTTGCGTCCAGAACATCTCCTCCACTTGCTAATGCCATTGATACTCTTGTCCGGCCGGTCGCGCCTCGTGAGCCGCCACGGAGCTCATCGCCGACCAAGACCCTCTCGTGGCTAGCTCATTTGGGAGCTCACGGTGGCGCCGCAACGCCAATGTACTCCCCTAGCTCCCCTCACCGTGAAACCGCCGCCATTTGGACCTCTTAGCCGCCGGTGACCTCCCCCGCCGCCATGGACCCGAACTTCCCCCTTTGGTCTCCGGCCACCCCAGTCGTTTCCCGCACCTCCCAAGCTCCAAAATAGGGATCCCCACGCCAGCCGCACTCCGCCGTGCCCTTGCCCGCCACGCGAGCTCCCTAGCGCCCCATCCGCCGGCGCGCCAGAGCCACCGCCACCAACCATCGCGGCGGGAGGAGGAAGACGACCTCCTCGCCGCGACGTGGCCCCATCCTGGCCCTCCGTCCTGAACGCCGCCGTTTCATTCGGGCCATCAGATGACCACCTCCCTCCACCGTCGGATGTCCATAAAGATCTCACTTTTCCTCCGTCCGATCTACTTCATACCGTTTCGCCCGTTTCCCCTCCCCGCAGCCGTCTGATCTCCACCCGAGCATCCGGACCGTTCCTTCCCTCGCCATCCCCGCCACCCGTCGCACCACGCGTCGGCCATCCAGGCCACGCGGGCGCGCTCCTCTGGGCCGCCTTTCCCCGGCCCACTTCTCTCCATGCGCCGCCCCATGCTTGAATCGCGTGGGCAAGATCAGAGCCTAGCCGTCGGGCCGCACTGTTCAAAGATTTTTCCCCGGATTTATTAATTTGTAAAATCCCAGAAATTCCAAATAAATCCCAGAAAATCACAGAAAATCCCAAAAATTCCCAAATTTCACCACTTTGCTCCAAATATTATTCCAGACCCAGTGGTGACCTCCTTTTCCACAGATTCATTCCCAATAAATTCCTAAAAATCCATTTGGAGTGTTTATGCATTTTATTCCTTTTTAAAATAGTTTCTTTTCCTCGCTTGATTAGTCTCAAGCTGGATTTAATTATTTTTGCATGTTTACGCTAGTGTCGGAGATCCCGGAGGTTCAGGCACACTCCCAGGAGCCAGGTGGTTCTACGTTCGAGCTAGCGGAGATTATTCAAATTAACGGCAAGTCGCAACTCCTTGATCATTTTGATCTCCCATGCCATGTATTTATGTACTATGCTAGTTTCATTAATGCTAGTTGTGAAATATTAGTTTTATGTAAAATAAAATGGTTTAGAATGACATGCGATATAGATATGACCTACCACCGTTAAATGCCATGTTTAAATTGTAGCCTCGCCATTGAAACCCTAGGCTTACATTATATGCGGATTATCACATGTAGGTTATTATTACTATCTCATGCAAAATCATCACTAATAAGGTTGTGGCCGTGGGCGTAGATTTGCAAAACTCGGAGTTAGGTAAGGTGGTATGGGACACCGCACTTAGGTGGGCGATGCATGCGTGCACAAGTTAGGGTAGGAGTGTTGTGGGAAACCGAGACGGTCTTCGCCCACCGCTTTACTCCGGTTGAGGTTGCGGACCTCGAGAAATATAAGGACTAGACCCTTGTGCCGAGCAAATGACATAGTATCCGCTCAACCACGGTGTTGACTTGTCAACCCTGGTTTAGTATCTGCTCAATTTGAGTGAAGCCCTACATTGGGAGTCGGTGCGGATTGCGGATCCGACTAAGACAACGATAGGTCCCCTCAACTCGGGCGGCGTTAGTGGTGGCCAACGGATACCCGAGGTTGTGTGGATGTCGCACCTATCGGGTGGAGTGTATATCAAGGGTTGAGCGTGAAGACCCGTTCCTTGACTGGTCATGAGGGTCAAGGGTGCGTGTGGGTAAAGTTGAGCAACTCTGCAGTCAATCAAATGGTATTCGAATACGCCGTGCTCCTGGTTAACGGAGTGTGTCACATGGGTGATTCGGTGCAAAGCTTAAGTAGACTTTGTAAATATGTTTAATTGGATTAGTTGGAAAATCAACACTTCGTGAAAACCCTAATGTTAAGGAGTAGTTTTGTCGGTGAATTTCTAAAATGTTTGCAAATAAAATTGCATCCACTCAAAGTTAATAAACCAAGTATATTGCCTTCCTTTGATAATCCTTGCAAAGTAGTAAGTCGATTTCCGTTGTGATTTCTTGGTGGTTGGTAGCTCATGGCTTGTTAATTCCCCTTTAGAGGAGCAAGACGAAGGAGCGAGGTCTCCTGTCGAGGAAGCCCTCAAGAGTTTGTTCTTGACGAGGACCCTTGGCTTTAGGTCTTCGCGCGCTCAAGCGGATCTGGAGTTCTTTTGTGATGTAAATATACTTTGGGCTTGCACGCTTGTGGAAAAGCGGATGTTAATCCGTATTTCAAATATATGCTTTGGACTTTATTGTAAGCATGCAATGGTATACTCTTCGCGCGACGCTCCATAATCGTTCATGTGTGGATAGTTACGAATGCCAGTGTCGTCTGCGCGCCGAAATAGGGCGTTATATATAACTGGCGCAAGCTCGGCGCTGGCTCGCTCCAGGTGTCTCGTGACCGTAGTGTGGCTCGCCCAAGACACTTATGACATATATACACCTCCTTGGCATGATGGCATCGAACTCGAACGATCGGGCGCCACCTTGGGCGAAATGTCATGTCACAAAGGAGTAGAGTAGGGCATTATGGTGGGACATCTGGCACAAAGGAGTAGAGTAGGGCATTAGGGTGTCAAATATAAGGTACGACGACCTATACGGTGAGTCAGAGGAGATGAATAACTCTTTTTAAAAAAAATTTCTAGGTATTGATAACTCTACGTAGTGAAAATATAAGCTTACCAAAGTCTAAAACCGAAGATCACAAATATCATACGAGAATATGCCTCAAACAGTCTAACCACGACTACGATGGGTGGTGGTCCGACTGCCACGAGAGAGGCAAACAAAATGTTGCACGCGATCTAAGAAAAGAGCCAACTCTCAAATTATTGATCTAAATGTAATGAAACTTTGCACACGCTCTGCCTAGGATGTCGAAACTTATTACAATCATGAATCGTAAAGATCAATGTCAAAGTTCGATAGTTATCCAAAACAAGGAGAGTTGCACTAAAATATGGCAAAAGAAGACATTAATATGCTCTTACTGTAAGTCTTTAATAATCTAGATGACCTTAAATAAGTTCTCGCATATGATAGCAAACTAGATTATAGCATAAATTCAAGCCAAAACCCTCACAAGATCAAAACCCCAAAATCAATTCTCTCTTGAGGAAAATCGAGCAAACTCAAGAACTTCCACTAGAAGGTGTCTAGATGGATGTGATCTAATCTTCAAGAGATATTTCCTCCTCTTACACATCCTTCGCATCTAGAAAGATCAAAAGAGAGAAATCCAAGCAAATCAAAAGTATAAGGAATGATTCATGTCACAGCTCACTTGGACAAATTTTAGATATTCATTTCATTTGGAGAGAAATATTTTACAGCCCCTACCTCACATAAGGCTGCAAACTAGGAAACCCTAACCCTAGTTTTCTCTCAAGTCATACAAGACTTATATAGTGGAGGTTTCTAACTCACACTTAACCCTAACAACCGGGTACTCAGCGGATAACAACCACTTAGAATTGGGGAAACATAATAACTCACACACAAACAGATTTTACATTGAACACACTTGTACGCTTTTCAAAGCGTGATTCTCTTAAGGCTCTAATAGTTCGATAAGATACTCCATTCACAAAAATGTGACATAAACTACTTAGGCCAATATCATAGTTTTGTATACCGTAAATCCACCCAGTATTGGATAATTTTCTCAATTATCACCCACTAGTCTTCACGAATATGTGATGTCCAATATCTCGTCGCAAAGATCGTACGTCTCCACCGAGGCCATCACCACTTAAAACGCCCGAGTTCAATTGGAATACCACATCATATTATAGTTTGTGATGTTCAATTACTTGCCACCAAGATCATATGCCTTCTCCGAGAAACGTCACAACTTGAAATACATAAGTCTAATTGGTACACCACATGCACGAAATACGCAAAACGCCATTAGTGCTTCTTAGTTTGAGATAATGCTCCACCTAGACTTACGCGACACACCATATCGTCATGGCCTCAAGACCCTTTTGTAGCCTCGGTCTTGCTACTGACCACAACAAACATCAACCACCTACACATCAATGATCAAGCAATCGATCTAAGCACAAATAACAAACACTTGACTCTCATTAGCACAACATATGTATAGACATACTATGACTCACACTTGTATGGACTCCGCCATGACTAATAACCAAAACCAACTCACATGGGCTAGTCTAACTGCAACACCCTTTGCTGGTCGACTACTAAGCACACTCGATTAGGACCCCATACAATGGCCGGTTAGATCGCAAGTCAGAACACCGCCGATCGGCTCGATCTCCACCACATGTCGGTCGATCGCCAATATGACAACAAAACCCACCATTCAAATGGCACAAAATCAAACTCACCAAAGACATCACAAGAAAAACAAAGTCTAATACTCATCACCATCATAGGATCGCACCATATGGTCTTACAATCTCTCTTAATAAGTAATTTAAAAACACTCTAAGGGCAAAAATTTGAGTAATTGACAAACACCCTATACATAACATAACGTAATCCTCTTTGAAAATAGCTATCATCAACAAAGGACCGATATTCTGCACACCCGTTAGATCACCAACCAAAAGTTAGTCAGGTTGCAAGCCGATAACATCGCTGACTGGTTAGAACGCAACCACTCGACATCAAAACCAGCAATTCAAATGACACATAATCAAACTCAACCAAAGACAACACAACAAAAGCAACGTTAAATACTCATCACCATCATGAGGCTGCCATCACATGGTCTTACATATAACAATGCGCTAAACAAAGATGGTATATCTAACATTATGCAAACTTGGAGTGGCATACACAAAACCTTTCAATTGTTTTCTCCATTGGAACCTTCTTTCAGATTCTTCCAGGTTCAAAGTGTTGAGGCAAGGGGAGAGGGATTAGAGAAAGGGACTTGCATTTCGACAATGCCAGTTTCATCGGAGAGAAACGGAACCCCTCCACTTGCACACATTGATCATTCCCAAGTTGCGCATGTATTATTCAAGCAACCACTCCCTCACGCTTCAGAATATTCATGCCTGTTGAGATGAACAAGTAGCATCGTGAGACTTCATATTATGGATCTTCATACATCGATTAAAAAATTGTACAAAGTGACGTTGCATGGCTAATGTTTTGCTCAGGCAGTCAGGTAGACAAATGGTACAAAACAAACCAACCAAGATATTATTCCCAATGATATCCCAATGATACTCGTCACCAACTTGTGCAAAAAAGTCAAGCAAAACCAACCTATAACACATATGGAACGATTTTCCTTGCTATAGTCTTGAAAAAGCTGCCAATCTTCTTTGTGTTTTATAATGAATTAATGATCAGAGTCTTTATGGATCTTCACTTAATCACTTGTGATGGAATAAACATACAGAAACAGTTCCATACAGTATCGACGTTGACTACAAAATCCTTAAAGCGTGCCCACACAATCAGATAAAAGTTGACTAACTCCATAGTTTGAAACATAACTTGATATCAAAATACACATTTGACTCCGGGACCAGATGAGTGGAAATATAATTTATGCAGGAGATATTCAGGTAATGGTGATAGAGATTGCACTTGAATCTCATTAAGAAACTTGAAATAACAGGACGAATGCAAATTTGAAACAATTCATCAGCTGTTTTGACACACAGTTATCATGAAAAAATGCATAAAGTTTAAAGCATGCATGCAAAGTTATACCAGCTTCCTTTTCTTCTTATGTCTCCTTTTGCGACATGGTTTGTGAGCATCAGAATTTGAACTTAGATTGCTGTTATGATCTCCAGGCAGATTTGGTGCTCTCCTACTTTTGAATGAGTCACCACTTGTGCTGTTTGAAGTATTGCTAGAACTGGATAGCACATGTTTATCCACATATCTAGCTCTATTTGGTGCTAATGAGTGAGGTGGTGGCATAAGAACTCGAGCATCTCTCCATGCTTCAAAGCATGACAGGTAGGGTTAAATATAAGGAAACAAAACTACGACAACTAATTGGAAGGAACTCACTGCAGAGAAAAACCTGGTTCTTTTCATCGCTTGACATGCCAGATGCTGCCCTACCTGAAGCACTGGAAGCTGGCTCTCTGCAGAAAATTAATAACATTAGGATACCTGCCCTTTTTAACGAACATTTATGCAGTGGCATATTCACTATAACATAAGAACCTATCGAAGGACAGATTACAAGCCTATGATTCAGACTTACAAAATTGGTGAGGAATCAATTTATTAGGCAATATGATATATATATATACATTCTCCAGCATAATATGAAATGCTTCTACACTACATGATTCAAACCGTACAACAGTCAACAAAATATAGAGTATGGCAATGCTTGTATCAGAACTCAAACTTGCATGTTGACAACTCTAGACTTCAAAACTAATAGAACAACATCACAATTGTTACAGAGCTCACTGTACCATTTCTTATGGAAAGATTATGCTCAGTCTATCAATCACAATAAAGGGTGTATGACAATAAAGGGTGCTATCTTGTAGACCGGGATAGGATATTTTACAATTTGCAAAAGAGTATCTCATGGATTTGCTTACAGGTTTAGGATTATTCACATAAAGTTTCTGGACAAATCTACTTCAGTGATTGACTGCACATGAGAATATAAGCCAAACAACTACAAACAGTAACTGGTCGCCGGTTGTCATGCTCTCTGAGCAACACAGAATAAATTTACTACCATTATGCCTTTATCTAAATAAGCGTTAGAATTACAGCATAATAGCATTTCACATGATATATCAGAGGGAACCTAAAAAACCAAGTACAATGTCCAAGAGTCTTGCACTTTTGTCGGTCCACTCATCATCTGCCTCTTCATCACTAGAACTTCTAGACATAAAGAAGTCATCATCACTCACATCCAAGGTATCATCATCGCTTGCTGTCTCTGTTAGGTGATGCAAAATAATAATTAGTTCTTTAGGTGGTAGGCATACAAATTTCAAATGCAAAGTTAGAAGTGCATGGCGGATGCAAATAGAACAGAGGTAATCTAGAAAATTAGTAATGCAAACATGCACCTTCTAGGTCTTTTCCATTCGCTGCAGCAGCCATGAGATTCTCTTTGATCTGTTTACGCCACTTATTCCTCTTCTCTACAATATCTGGGTTATTCCCCCCAGTGAACAGCGAGACATATTTCTCATTCTTTGGGAAAAACTGCACACGAATAAAGATAATATTTAGCTGAAAATTCAAGCAGGTTCAGATAAAACAATGATTGCTCAGATTCTCCTATCTTATTGAACACCTACTTCAATAAGATAGCGCAACAAGTGCTCCTTATTTATACACCCTTGGGAAATTGATGCCCCCCTGATCCTCTCCAGCTCTCTTTGGGCATTTTTTAACTCTCTTCTCCAAGGCTCCAAGGACCTCACGATCCCACTGCCATAACTCCCCCAACACTCGAGATTGGATTTCCATCAGACTAACCCCTCCACCTCTAGTAGCTTTTTCCCAGGCCTCCTCCACCCGCTCGCTACACTCCTCCTCCTCCAACCATCTCGCCTCAAACTTCCTCATGACCTCCAGTGGTTTCCTCCAATGGACCCTTTCCTTCGCACCGGGATCCACAATGATGGGCCTATGGTCTGAGTGCCGAGGATCACCATTAATCACACGGACCAAAGGAAATCGAGCCCACCATGCACTATTCGCCACCGCCCTGTCCAATCTTTCCCTAGTGTAGCTGGACGCATTTTGATGGTGGTTTCTCCAAGTGAAAGCATCCCCCACAAAGCCCAAATCATGCAGGTCACACTCCTCCAAAACATCTCTGAACTTCAACATGCTGCTCTCTGCTCTAGGAGCTCCCCCTGCCTTCTCACAATCGAAAGAATTTCGTTGAAATCGCCACAACACGCCAAGGGAGCTTGCTGCGGTGCAGAAGAATACGAAGCAACTTCCATGTCTTCTCCTTCTCTTCCCAGGCTCGCCATAAATCGATGAAACCGCCAAGCACACCCATCTTCCTCCTTGATTTTGGCATCAATATAATACCTAGACCAACTCGGCACATAAATCCACCTCCTTCTTCCAAAACAAAGCGCGGACCACCCTTTGCCCCAACACTATCCTTGACCACCATATATGGCATGTTCACTTCCACTTGAAACTCTCCATCCATTTTTCACCATGTTTTGTTTCAGAGAGAAACAAAACATCGGGGTCCTCCTTCTGGACATCCAGAAGACCGCGAACTGCCGGGCCGTTCCCCAACCCCGGACAGTTCCACGCCACAAGCCTCATTGGGGCCGGTAGGGCTGACCATGCACCCGCCAACAAAGAGTTTTCTCCCCGTCTCCACCTCCACCGGAGCAAACTGGAGCTTAGCCTTCTTCCTCGCTTCTAACCCCCCATCCGCATCCTCCCCCCCTCGCTTCCGCGAAACGGATGGGGAAGGAAACAATTCCCCCTCCGATCTCCCGAGCTCGCGCGGACGGCGTTTAAAAGTAGACCTCATCTTTTTTGCCTCGCTTCCCCCACCCTTGGCCTGTTTGTGCACCTCCACCGGCGGCTCCCCATCCCTGCTTAACCCTGCTTTCGCACCTTCCCCTAAAGGCGTAGAACCCACTCCATCCACCTCCATGCCGGCCTTTTCAGAGCCCCCTGGCAAAACACCCTCCTGCAGGATGACTCCTCCACCTCCTCCCTCCCCTTCTGCCAAACCAGATTCCCCCTTCCCTACTGCGACCCTTGCCGTAACCCCCTCCCTCGCCTCCAGGACCGCCCCTCTCACATCCTCCAGCCCCACCAACTCCACCCTGCTCTCCTTGTCAGTACTTGTGCTGTCCCCAAAAATTAATTTTTTTGGTACTCCTCCAGATGTAGTATTGTTCGACAGCAGCTTGAGCGGGCTCGACCCATCGTCACGAAGCTCATTGTCCTCCAAAACCTTCCTCCTTTCTTCCTCGCTCTGCACCCTCCTCCCCACCTCCCCACGCTCCAAGAGCCCGACGATTTGTCCGACAACTACCCCTGAATCGCCGCCTCGACCAATGGCCCGATCACGCTTCTTTGCTTGAGAAGCCTCATCCAGTCCCCAAACCGATGATCGTGCACCTTCCAAACTTTCTCATCACACTCCTTTTCCACATGACCCAACAAACCACAGAATAATGAAATTTGGAAGCAATTCATATCTGAAATTACACCAACAGCTTGGCTCACCAACCCCATTCTCCACCATCACACCAACAGCAGGCTTACGCACATCAATCGAGCTTTAAACCTCGAAAACTCCCACACCACCCATCCTCATCGGGCCAACTTCCAACGGTTTCCACTTTTCCCCAATCGACCAGCTGTGCTTTCATTCATCGACCTAGAGGCTGGTTGAAGACCCGAATCCATACCGGAATATGAGTAAACTCCAAATCCTTCACCTCTTAGTCTCATCAAAATCCACCACAATGAGCAGATCACCCCTAATTCCCATGGACCCTCCGTATGACTCTTCTCTTGCCCCTACTGAGGAAAGCAAATAGGAACATGTTATCCCCTAGCTCCTTGCATCGGATTCCTTTCACGGACACCGATTTTACCGTGGTCTGCACCATCCCTTCCACATATCCAGCCTTCGTCGAGAACAGCTTGCCCACCGCTGAGGAGGTCGACCAACCTCCTCGACTCTGACTGCCAAGCGCTTTGACAGCCTTCCGCTCCTCCTCCGAAAGCTTCAGACCGCCCAACAGACCCTCCAGGTCCTCCGCGCCCTGCTTCCGCCCTTCCTCCATCAAACCCCCAGCACCGACCAGAGCCTCCAGCTCAAGAACGACCAAGAAACCACCCCCTCCCGACACACCCCAGCCACGTACCTCCTCCGCCGCTAGCACTGGACGCCCTGCCTCCCCTGGCCACCACCAGGCTCACCCGCGGACCGCCCCACCAGCCTCCACACCGCCCCGCCAGCTTCCCAGCACAGCAAACACCCCCAGCACGCCCCAGCACCCGCCGCCCCTCCGCCCTCTCACTGCGGCCTCCCAACCCAGCGCCGGGGTCAGGGAAGAGGCCAGCCGGCGGAGACGCGGCGCTCCTTGTGGGCGCGCGGTGTTGGAGACGAGGAGACTTGTGAAAACTTCAGGCCGCCCAAACAGACCCTCCAGGTCCTCCGCGCCCTCCTCCGCCGCTAGCGCTGGACTCCCTGCCTCCCCCGGCCACCACCAGGCTCACCCGCGGACCGCCCCACCAGCCTCCACACCGCCTCGCCAGCTTCCCAGCACAAGCAAACACCCCAGCCCCCGCCGCCCCTCCGCCCTCTCACTGCGGCCTCCCAACCCAGCGCCGGGGTCAGGGAAGAGGCCAGCCGGAGAGGCAGACTACCATTGGAGGGATCGAATCAAGCTCTCGGAGAAGAGATACCCCGTCCGACAGCCATAGGAGGGACCGAATCGAGCTCTCAGAGGAGGAATGCCCAATCCGAAACCCTAACCCTAGGCCCGGGCGCGGAACAGAGCTCCGACTCGAAGGACCGAGCGGAGACGCGATGGGTTTGGGCTTTCGAGCGTTGCGTTGCGGCGGATCCTTCTGCGTGGTGAGGTTTGGTTGGGGCGCGGCGGGTGGGTTTCGCGCGTTTCGCTTCAGAGCCGAAGGAAATTGTGTGTCCATCCAGAATGCTCGGCCTGCCTGCATTTCAATATCGCAAGTATACGGCCCGAGCTGTCAGTGAGTCATAGCCGCCTTGTAAAGTTGTAACAACCCGACATTATTGTTTCCTTCCCTTTTCTTTTCAGCTCACATATGTCTTATGATTTTCTCTAAATAACTAAATAAAATAAGTTTTTTTTCGTTGTTTCACAACAGTTTATTAGACTAAATTTTTCAAAATAATTTATCGATTTATTGATATTTAGTTCTTTCACACTAGATCAAAAAGCTATACCCACAAGTCAAAGTCTAATCACATGTTGATGGGCGATTATATGGGCTATCTATCCAATGTTGGCTAGTCCGAGTTCAATTTTAAGTAGTCAGACATTTGGCTGCCTAAATTTGATCTTTATTGGGATGAAAGACATAATCGACGAGAGGCAAGTACTCTTGCCGACTCTCCCAACTAATTTTATTACTACATTATTCACGCTGGCTCAATCTACAGGAGAACCCGCAATACAGTAAACCTAAACCTTACACGGATTCTCATTCCAAGAACATCACAACATGCATCGTTGAAGCTCAGACACCTTGCACCGAACCATCTTAAAAAATGTCAAAAAGTCACAAGTTCTTCATCAATGCAACGCATGAACACTGTAATAATGTCTCGTCCCATGCAGCAGAGAAAACAAACACACGCCAAACCATTTACCATGAGCAGTTATAGCTTCATTTTGCCTAGTAGTTCTCGGGCAGGAATGGGATTAATAGTCTTATTAAGTTTTATGCACCAAATAATTCACTCAAAAATTTAAACTGATGAGAAAAGATAGACAATTCACTTATACTTTAACACACTCTCTCACGTGTAGGCTCCTTCTGGCCTAAGACGTGGAATAAAAGTAGGCTACGTTATTTTTTTAATTGTGTCAAGTGGCTCTTGAATTCAAGACCTCTCAGCTCTGATACCATATTAGGTTTCATATACCAACCACTTTACCCAAAAGTTTAAATTGATAAGAAAAGATAGATAATTCACTTATACTTCAACAAGTCCAACAGTTACAATGAAAACATTCTGATAGGACAAATCAAACGATGAGAAAAAAAGAGTTTTAAGATATAATCAAACAATGGCTTGTTGCGAACCTACAGGAGACAACAAACAACATCAGTTACAAACTTACAACCAAATCTCAAAAGAAGAAGAAGAAGAATCAACTTGAACCATATTTAAGCTATCTTAAGCGTAGAACAACATCATAGCACCCGAGCATCAAGTACTGCAGAACATTGTACCAAATTGTTTAACAGAAAAGGAAAATATGCACATCACGCCAAATATAAACTACGGGAGCCAAATTTATGTGAAGTGTAGGCACAAATATACAATAATCTACATATTTTAAAACATAGGCTAATTCTAACTTTATGACCAAGTCACTATGTAGAATCGTCGATGACAATCAAAGAAGATGGATGATTACAACGTCTAGCAGAATCTTTTCTTCAAATTTTCTGTCTTCACTCTGCTGCTGCTGTCAACCAAAGCAAAAACAAAAAGAGGCGGAACAACAAAACAAATAATACATATTTTTGGATTACTGTAGCAATTGATTAAAAAATATTCGCATGCAATTATCACAGCAATTAAAAATTCACGGCTGGCTCTCAGCCACCATGCATGTAGCCACCTAAGAGCAAGTATTATAAGAGGTCAGAAGTGGTACAGTATCTTTGAGGTGGAGGAGAGAAAGGAGGAGAGAGAAGAGAGGTGAGCTGTAAGCTTACAAACACCTGAAACACAAGAACCAAGAAACTTTGTAAGAGGAAGGGTAGGTCATACACCTTCACCGGCTGTAACTACTATATGAGTAGGCTGAAAAATGAGTCATAAGTATTCATACACCAATTGAAGGTCAGTATTATAAGACTTGCTCTAACGCCGAGTGCCGACCAATTTTAAGTACACATGACATTAAGCAAAGAGGCAATGCATGCAAGCTACTACTCCTTCATGCAGCAAACAAACTAACGTCTCGTTCGAGCCACCCAAAAAAAGTAATTAGTATTTCCTAATGACGCTGCCTAATCACATCTAATCACTTCTCAGATCATGAACCCCATCATTAGCAGTCATCACCAAAAATTACAAACTAACCTCACGGCAGTCGCACGTATAATACGAGTATGTATTCTTTTCTTCTTGATTTACTCAGCAGCACTCACGAGATCACCAAATAGCATGTGTGCAGCGATCTCGACGATAAATCGATCTACGTGATCTCTTTCCGTGCGCGAGACAGCGATCGAGGAAGCCGAGATGACAAGACAAGGCCCGTTGGCACAGCTCTACCACCACTCTTGAGTCTGTTTGAGCTCGTTTTGTGCCAAACGGGTAAAACAAAATAGCTCCACCCAAGGAGTTCCTTAAAACCTGCTGAGACAAAAGTAGCTCCACCCAAGGAGCTGAAAAAAGTAGCTTCACCCGGCTCCACTTGTGAAGTCAAAAAAAAACACCTCCACTTGTGAAGTGGAGTCGTGCCAAACGGGGCCCAAAACGACGCGAAGAAAAATGTACCGTCGGCAATTTCTTCGGAATCAATCTGGATTTTTATTTCTAGATCATATTTATGGTTACAAAGTGCTCTCCTAATACCTTTAAACACTAGTACAAAATTGGTATCTCCAAAAACCACATGGTTAGCCTTCAACCCCATCTATATTTATAGCTTAGGGTCTAAAACCTGAGTTTATTCTAAGCCCACAAGTTCTAATCCAATTCCAACAAATAAGGGATCCGAAACCCTTCCTAATACAGGTTTTTCAAAATTCTAACTTTTCAACTCATCACGTGTCGAAGTCTACAGGACCGCTTCTCTCGTAGGCCGTAACTTCTCCACGTATTATTCACCTTTGATCTCCATATGCTCCAGCGTGAGTCCAACCATCTCGTGACATCCTCGATCGTCTGGACCTCAGATTTTTCCCTCTTAGTCCCGGTCCTTCTCGTCACCGATCATGATCGTCTTCACGCCCAATCTACACATACAAAGACCAAAGAACATTTTTCCGGCACAAATTCTCTCTAATTTGACCAATATTAATCCACACACACGCAACACACCACAAGTAATATCATAATCAATGTTGTCAATTATTCATCACTAGTAGTGTGCCCGTGCTAACGCTACGGTAAAATACAAAACAAGATAAAATTTGTAAAAAATAAAAACGAACAATCAGATTCATTAAGATTCACGTCTCATATATTGTATAACCAAATATTTTGTCACATAACGACTTATATTTTTCGAAATAGATTTTGAAGAAATAATTCTAGTTATGAAACTAACGACCATGCTAACTAGGTCACGACCTGCAGTCGATATGCTCTGATACCATCGCTGTGAGACCCAGATTTTACAATCCGGATTCCTCTGTGATTTCATTGCACTATTCCCTGGATCAGTAGATAGTGCTCACAGTTACAGAAATGAATATCAAAATACATATCATGCGGAAGCGTAAATATAATAGTAGACTTACTCATGGGCCGATTAGGGCGAAATCATGAAATTGCAGCAGCGGAAGAACGAAGCACGCAAGTGGGACCTTCAGGATATGCCCACAGGCAGCCAACTGGAGGTTCGTGACCTAGCCCTTGACATTTTCATCTTCTCGGCCAGCTTGTCCAATATTGTTACTAAGGCGAGGTGATTTGATTCCCGATTCTGAATTTTGTCGCAAAAGCGAGCGTGAGCACTCCGACCCCGTGCTCCGTGAGCCAATACACATAATGCAATTAAATAGTATGCATGGCTTATCAAAGGAAGGCTCGGGTTATTTTATTTTTGCGTAGAGTGCTTTTGATTACAATTACTTAAAAATCCCTAAGACCTAGCAATTTGAACCAAATCATAATGTACAAGGAAATGCATTATTAATATCGATTCATTCCATCCACCGTTACATGCCATCTGCACCATATAGCAATTTCTTCAAATTATAGCCGCTTAACTTACCACCGGGATGACACCGGGACAATTCCAAACCAGGCGGTCCTTCGCCTTCACTTTTCCATTCCACCCACAAACATTTTGAAATAGAACTAACTCGAGTAAGTTCCCATGTCCGCCATGACCGTAGGCACGGCTATTCGAATAGTTTTGACTCTGCAGAGTTTGTACACTTTCACCACAAGAGATGAACTATCCTTTTTGCCAACATGCTTCCTTAGGCATGAGACCCAGATAATTTATCACAAAGCCTTTACCTTACTCCGATCTAGTTAGACACCACCCACACTGAGGTTTCACCGCTGAAGGGTTACACCACCACAGTCAGAAGCCCCCTCTTGCACCGTGTGAGTACAAGACACCTGTGCCTCACTGTGAGTAAACCAAGACACCACGGCACCCACTTCCCTCGGTGATGTCCGAACTAAACCCTTGCAAGTTATTCACTAGGTCGTACCCATTATAGACTTGTGGTTGTACTGTTTACATCGGAGATCATCACAAGATTCAGATCCTTAGTATTATCTCGAGCGGTTCTACCACACTCCATAATTTGTGCTCCCACCGCACCACATACCAAATTTCAAGCCATCCGCTCGGATATTTAAGCAAGTTAGGATTTTTGGGAGCATGAAATAATCATGTAAAAATATACCAGTCATTCCCACCATGACTGCCCAAACCAGTTTCTCATGATTCAAAATGACAATAATGTTTGGGGCATTTCAGTGCCCCTGAGTATTTATGCAGTACTAAGCATGACATATAATTAGGGACTTATTTTCAAAAGTTACCATTATAATTTTGCTAGGGTGACAAGGTTCACACATTCAAATATTCCAAAGGAGGGTAATATTATTCAAGGTAAACAATGGACATATAACTAGAATCGTAAATTAAACATGTATTTGCATATAAACTAACAACATGCAATTTGATAATTTAAAACAAAGTAATTTGCAGAAATGTAGGTTCAACATGATCAAAGTATTGACTCGCCTGGGCGCGGTTTACCGCGGTCTTGAGCTCACACAATGCTTGCTTTTGAGCTTCTAGTCTCTATCTTCACTCCAAGCTTAATCTCGCTGGATTCACTGAATCTTCACGACTCCCAATTTCTAATTACGCGACAAACGACTGAATCCAAATAAAACAAATAACTCAAAAAGATCCAAATAAATCCGAATAAACTCAATTTAGTTTTATTACGAGTTAATGGGTGATTTGGTGAGTTGAGACAAGGTTGGTAATAGCATACGATAACTTGATCTTTCTATTAATAATCTCTTTGTATTATTTTGTTATTTATCACGGAAGTTCCATGAGTTAAGGTAGACCTATGTATCGAAGTACAGTCCAGGCCGGTATGTATTCCTGCGACTTAGGTTATGGTAAAGGCAACTGGATGATGGATGAGATCTGTACTTATTCTATAAATCTTTTAGTCAAAGATATTACAATACTTGTATATCTTTATTAAGTTCTAGAATAATCCTGATATAGGCCTTTACTTATTAATTAGATTAAACATATTCATTGATAGATAATTTTAAGCCTATTATTTCTTGAATGGCATTAAGTTGTACAAGCCACGCACTTACAGTTTAAATATTAACAACTTAGCACCTCAGTTTATTTAAGGGTTGTTTGTGAAAGTATTTTTATGACTTCTCAAAGATATATAGTAACGATAGTCATACTTTAAATGGTTAATTGTGTATCACTTAATTATATACCGCTTTTGTTGCGCAAATAGTTTTTACAATATATTCTATAGTCATTTTATGTGAGGTGTTAATCTAAACACCAACTGTCTTTATTAACTAAATCTAACTTTTGAGATTTATTTATCGGCGATGTACCAAAAACTAATGGCGGGGTTTATATTATAAATCATGGCTTTCTAAAATAAGTATTTCATTTTAAATGGTTTTGGCACATCGTTTATTTTTGTGAAACTGCTGGAGTTATCATTTAATCGAATCTACTCTTAAGATTTATTTTATGGCTGCATACCAAATGTTATGGCATATATTTAATTATAATTTAAGGGTGCCTTGATATTAAGTTTGGTCATTTAAACAAAGTCATTTAATAGTCAAGAAGAATTATCCTAACTTTTAGGACATAGAAATAATAGTTATGGTTTAACCCATGTGGTGGCTAATTCTACAATCTTACTAACTTGCAAGGATTTATGATTTATTCCTTAGAGAATTTTCATTGGCTAAATCATCATTCCATGAGAGCTTAAACCTAAACAACATCCTTTTTAAATTTCTTACTATGCCCTTGATTAATATTTTATAAGCTTTTAAAATAAACATCAACGGTACATCAGTTACTAGTATATAATGATTAATCCATGATTAAATATTTATTAAGCTCATTTACATCATAATCAATTTTGATACTCCTATGGATTATTCTCGAATTTTTATGGATTTTCCTTATTGAAATCAGCTAGCAAAAATATTCAAAACCTAATCTCATCAAATGTTTGGGATGAGGATCGGCCGGCGGCCGAGCCGAGCAACGTCTTACTGTTAGCCAACCGAGCTCTCTGTGTTACCTGTTTAGTGAGGGGGAAAAGGATTGCTATTGAGCCAAGCGATCGGGAGGAGCGAAGCAGAGGAAACCGCGCGCATGGGCCGAGCGGTGAAGAGCGGACGGTGAGGGGCCATTAATGGCGGCGGTCGCCGGAGCGAAAGGGATGGAGAATAGGGGGGCGAACGAGTAACTAGAAGGCGTAGGGATGCTCACCGAGTGACTAACCGAGCCGGAGCAAGCATGAAGTAGGCCGGCGGCGGAGACCGGTTGCGGCGGGGAGACCACCGTGGAGAGAGGAGCTCGGGCGTTGAGGAGGCGGCGGCGTTGGGGAAGGTTGAGGCGTCGTGGAGATGCTCTCACCGCATGGAATTGTCGTGAGGTGGGTTGAGGAAGAAATGGAGTGGGCGGCGGTGACTTCGGCCGGCGACGAAAGAAATGGCGTGCAGCGACTCCGCCTTGGGAGAATCAAATTGGCCGGCAGTGTAGGCTCCTAGAATGGAAGGGCTTGCCGTGACGCGGTGGATGGCAGGGAGCTTCATCGGAGCGGCCGGAAATGGTGGCGGCAGCGTGGGAGCACATACGGGCAAGGCGAAGTGGGGAAAGAAGGAGGAAGCGCCGGTGTACTTATGGTCACGGAGGAGACTGCAAGACGGTGGACGGCTTGACAAAACCGGGCGGCGCGGGAAAACCGTGGGCGAAGGCGTGCATGGGTGCCACGGGCGGAGGAAACTGCGTGGAGCGAGCTCGCGCGCACGGGGAGGAAGCAGAGAGGAGGGAGAAGAGGAGTGCGGGTGAGGGGCCGCCCACTGGTCGTCGCGGAGAGAGATAATGTGGGTGGGTAGGGGTGGGCCAATGACGCATCTCCTTTCTTTTTTCAATTGTGTAAATGTATTTTTATATTTTTGATTTCATGTATTGCTATTTTTCCAGCTTATTTAATTTTGCATATTTTTATTTTCTATTGCTAAGCTCTTTATTGCACAATTTGTATATGCACACACATATATATACAAATATATATATATATATATATATATATATATATATATATATATATATATATATATATATATATATATATACATGTGTTTGTATTTTATTCATTTACTTTTATTGCTATCTATGCCATTATTTTCAAGATGAGATTATATATATATATATATATTTTTAACTTAGATTTCTCCCTTCTTATACTGGATCATCTTTTCAGATTCGTATTTAAAGTTTCGAATCTCCATTATTTGTACATTTCTTTTTATGGCATTACTAATATTTGTTTTTTTCTTTTATGAGTTCTTAAATTTTGAAACCTCCACCAAATTCAGGAAAACACCATAAAATCCAAATTCCAATAAAATATATTGTAAAATATTTCAAAAGCTTCATATTTTCAAATTTTACATTTTCAGGATGTTACACTGCGGACGGCTATTTTCACAGGAGACCCTTTATTACACAATATTAGCAAATATACCCCACCCTAGCCTGGCCGTTCGCGATAGAATTCTTAGCGATCTTTCCAGCTTTTCGGCGATATCTCGAAACTATCGGCCAGACTACTTGATCTATCTCTTGTTTCGCAATCTACTACTTGATCTATCTCTTGTTTCGCAATCTACTACTTGAGCCTTGAAGTGCAATCATATGTTCAGTTTCCAATCTTTCAAGCTAAATTCATAAGCTAAATCATTGGGACTGCACAATTCAAGCAATGACCGGTTTTAAATACCTAAACTCAGTAGTTGTGCCACCGCCTCTGACCTTGCTAGTGCTGCCTACACCCCTCCCTTGATGGCACCGCCGCCTCGCCTTCATTCTGCCAAAGATGTCCCTTGATCCCTTTCTTGCACTATTTATATTGATGTTCTTCGTCATTCATCACCGTTTTAAATAATATAACCAAAAGTCATCTACAGTAGTCTAAAAGAACAGCCATTAGCTAGAAAACTCCTCTGGCTCACTCAAAAAGAAAAAAAGAAAAAAAAAGCAGCAGCTTGGACACGCCAGTGAAGATCAGCTACATCCGGTCAGCATGTGATGATGTGAAGATCAGCTGATAATTCAGTTGAGATATGTCATATAAGCTTGAGTCCAAAAAAAATCTTAGCAGCACTTAAAAAAAGATAACGTATTAACAATTTGTGTGTAAGCCGCCTGTATAAAATATCTAGAACAACTGAACAGGTCCAACAGTTAAAAACCAAGGAAAGGAAAAAAATGATCAAATTAATATCCTTGACAAGTCTTAACGGTAAGCAAAACAACTATGACGCTAACGGTAGCAACTGAGGATGGCAAACATTGATGCAGAGTTTTCCTTTACTATGTCTACATCAGATTGCAATCACATCTGAAAGGCAAAGCTACACTGTGTAATGAGCGATACATCACAATGCAAGGCCCCTTTTTACAAAATTCTTGTCCTGCATAGTACCAGAACGAAACAAACAAATACATACCCTCCTTGTCCATGAGAAGGTCCAATGCAAAATATTCAACAAAAAACTGAGTATTGTGCTTCATCGCTTGACCATAAAGTGTGTGTAGCATAGCATGCCCTGTTCTATCAAGAAGACATGCACATCGATAGGCTGACCACCAAGATTACATAGACACAAAAAGGAAGAATAAGAAAAGATGTGACAGTTGCATGTTTGCAGCCTCAAACTAATGTTAGAAGACAATATACCTTTTCCGTAATCTAAGCTTTGGCCTCCAAAAGCGCGTTGATAAATTTTTCCATCTTCGATTCTGGAAAATGGTAATCCGTAGTTCTCAAGCTCTATAACACTTTTGGTGCTTCTCTGCACATATCTTGAATAGAATCTTGGTCCCTGGAGATGAATAGAATACCATGTCAAAGGAATCAAAGAAAAGAATGCAAGTTCCTAAATTAACATCATGCATTTCTTAAAAAAAATGCCTTTCCATGTAAACTTACCAAGCCAATCACTTCCTTTGACCGTATCATACATATGCCACCTCCAATCATCTTGATCATGTTTCCAAGAGCACGTTTATACCTCCCCGCATCCATCCGTGTTAATTATGTGCAACTAAAACTCAGAGAACATTCTCCCGCAATGCACAGTGAGCATACAAATGATGTACAGAAAGGCCTATTTAGAAAAGGATGGTAATCTTATACCTCTCCTACAAGACTAATAAAATTTTCTCCACATGCCCACCGAGTTCTATATTTTAATCTCTTGGAGTGAGAACAGTGGACTCAAACATAGGTATAGACCAGTTTAACTAATCATATATCAACAATTCGAATAGACAAAAAAACTAAAAGACAAACTACAAGCAAGGCAATATAAGAAAACAACAAAAATTACGAGATAATCATCGAGTAACAAACATCACGTGGCATCACCCCAAACAATAACGATGATACTCGGGCAAATATCAAAAGCCATCCCAACTCCCAAATTCTACTACAATATTAGTAAATTTTGGACAAGATTCGTACCTCATGTCTTATTTGGAGGTGAGTAAACAAAAACATGGCATTCCCAATTGAATACATTTCCAAACTAAAGAATAGCAAGTTCAAAGTGGTACAATTATACGCACTTCAAGTCTCGAACTCGTTCATATTTTAAATAACTGGTCACGAGAATATATCATAAAATCTATCAAAGTTCGAAACCACCGTGCATGCAGGGCCACCTCGAATGGACTTCTAATTGAAACCCTAAATCGGACTTCCTCATCCAGGAAGTTACGAATTGCAAATGTAAATACTGATGCAAATTATAGGTATAGGTTAATGTTGAGCTACTTTCCACTCTTTTGCGCATACCACATTACCACAACAACATTAAAAATATAGTATTTCACAAGATTTAATGGAACTTCGGTGAAATAGGTAGTGGATAATTTATATTGCTACTGTAATGGTAAAATATATTCCAACACAATTAACGAAATGTGTCTGGTATCTAGAAAGTAAAATGACCTTTTCGAGAAAAGAACCGAACTCATCCGGCGTGAACCCTCCTCAACATTTCATCAAACACCTTGCGTGCATCCTCCATCCTCCTCGCTTTACAAAGCCCATTCACCACCGAGTTGAAGGTCACTGAGTTCGGCTCACGCCTCCCTCCCGCATCACACCAAGAGCCTCTCCGCGCCGTCCACATCCCGGACTGCGAACGCCGCGGCGAGTGTGTTGTACGTGACGGCGTTAGGCGCGCGCCGAGCCGCGCATGTCGCCCACGACGTCGAGCCTCCTCCGGCGGCCTCGGGCGCACAGCAACGCGGACGAGATGTTGTAGGTGTACACATTGGGCGCCACGCCGTCGTGGAGCATGGAGGCGGCGGCGCGCGGCGGAGGGGAGCGAGGCGTCCGAGAGCGAGAGGACGGCGTTGTAGGCCGCACGGAAGGCGCGCCGGTGGAACAAGCGAATGCGAGGCCGTGGGCGCGAGCGAGGCGCGGGAGAGGAGGCATAGGCCTTGATGAGTGCGTCAAAGCGCGCGGGGTGAGAGGAGGAGGCGGAGGGCGGAGAGGAGGGGCGGCGGGGAAGGTAGCGCGAGGCGGGAGGCGCGAGTAGCGAGCGGGAGGTGGCGCCGGCAGAGCGGAAGCGGGAGCGAAGGCGAGCGCGGATGGGTTGAGAGAGCCACGAGGTGGGCATGGTGGACGGGGTGGTGGATGCCGGAAAGGGTGCTGCGAGAGGACGCCACGGAGGCGGGCCCACCGGCCGTGCGGGTGGCCGAGGCGTCCGTGGCATGGGCGCGCGATGGCCGTGAGGATGCCGGAGAGGTGCCGGCGAGGAGGACGATGGGGCTGGTCGGGGAGGAGATGAAGGCGAGGAGGAGAGGAGAGGAGCGCGGAGGCGATCGCGTAGGGCCTCGACCGGCGGGCGCGGCGATGTCCGGGATGGTGAGGCGCGCGAGGTACAGCGGCGAGCGGAGCGCGTCCGGAGGCGCGGCGAAGGTTCTGGCGAGGTGGGCTTGGAGTTGGAGGAGACCGGGAGGCAGCGGCGCGTCGTCGAGGAGCGCGCGGTGAGGTCGGAGGGAGGCTTGTTGTTGTCCAGCTCGACGGCGGCGGCGGTGCAGCAGTGGGAGGTCGAGACGAGAAGGACGTAGGTGTGTGCGTGGACGCGGGGTGGGTTCTGGGGTTCAATGATGTGCATGATCCAAATGATTTTGGCCTTAGGATCTTCAATGAGTAAGAGAAGAAGGTTTGAGGAGAGATTCAAGCCATTCATTTGTATGAAATTGGATTACTTTGGTACACAAATCTGAGTGGACTTAGATTAGGCATGACTGTAGGGGTGGTTGAGGGGGGTGGATTTAGTAAAGAAAATTTTGGTGTATTATAGAGGGGTAGAGATTTACATTGTCAATTATCCATCAAAAAAAATTTTAGACCTAGCCACATGGTCTAACACACTATAACCGATAGTCAGCTGTCGAACTTATGTAATTCAGCAAAAGTTTCATCCTTTCTCAGGATGCAGAATAGCAGCAATTTCTTGTTGATCCAAGTGCAGGATATGAACACATGGTACCATTGAATATACCAGCATAAATACAAAATAAGTTTAGAAGAAAGGATTACAGTATAGCATCACGGACACAAGGATATATCAACTTGGACCACCAAAAGCACTAAACTGGAAACAGTTTTTCTAAAATGGCCAAACAGAAATAAACTGCAAACAAATGGCAGCAAATATGCAACACTGATGCAGACATGAAAGCAAAAGTCTTTCCTAAAAACCAATATTTCAACGTAGCAGAAATAAAAGGGAGCAGTCCCTTTTAAATAAAATAGTTCCAAGATAAGTAATTGTGCCAAACAATCAAACTTTTTCAAAATCAAGGTGAATGATAAAACTGGCTTGGTAGAAACTTGACCAGATACGTAGGTATGTATAGTCATTACAAAACTCACGAACTATTAACAATACGCATGCACATATCGAGTCAGTGAGCTATTTACAGTAACATGCGAACAAACCATCAAGTCACACAAATCATTCAATTTTCCAGGTTGTAGATTCTCACTAGGCCACCAACTCAGGAAACCGTGTTATTACAGGCAGAGAACAGTGCAAGAACAGCTGTTCTCCACAAATAAGTTGGCAAAGCAAATCTGGGGTAGTAGATAACTCAGCAGAAAATACAGAGAGTATTTTTATGGATTAATAAAAAAAATATAAGATATTAAACTTCATGTGGCAGTTCTTGTCAAGAGTATTGAGATAAAAGCTCTTATCAAGAGTATGAGATAAAAGTAGAGCATGTAGACAGCAGATCCACTAGCAAGCAGATTAAAGCACGCTCAGCCTCCATTGACCAAAGCCTCCCGCCTCCACTTTGGAAAAATGGAGATGGACGAACATCAACATCATCTTCCATTTCATCTTGTGTTCAAATTTCGTCAACCATTTGTGCAGGCTGCAGACACAGGCGTACATCAATCACTTTTGATTAGTCCAAACACCCACTACCGAAAAAGCAGTTCCCACCACCAAGTGTATGGCATGGCTAGTGCACTACAGGCCCGAAAAGAAACAATATGAGAGCATGCCAGACTCTTTAGTAGCTCTCTCCATCACTCACGCTCATAGGGACATTGAAAGATGTAGGGGCATGAGCAGGTTATTGCTTACCATATCCTTGCAATTAAAGCACCTTTGAACAAAAGATGGAAAGGGGCGGGTAACATCATATACCATTTGTACAATTTCAAGTGGAGAGGATCTTTTAGGTCTTTTCCTGCCTCCTTGTTAGTGAATCAAAACGGGCAGTTTTATCTTACACTGGTAGGTTGACGCCTACTAGTAGTTGTAGGGACGCATGTTACAGTTGCCGTTACTATACTAGGAAGGAGTGTTGGGTTCTGGCTTCACTGGTTGGCCATCTTGTGAATGTTGTGTGTCATAGATTGCCATAGCGAGCGAGATTGGCATCATGCAGAGTGCTTTGGATTGGAGAAATTGCATTGCTGCCCCAATGTCTTCTTCCATCAGCTTTGCTACCTGTCTTTCTGTGCCATCCGTTGACAACTTTTCCCAAATCTGCTGTTTGCTGCCACTATCACTTGCTTCCCCCTAACAAAATTAAAGCAAGATACAGTTTAACAACCAAAAGATATGACAGTGTGGATATGGAAAAGGACTCTCAAATCGATTCTTCAAGTCAAGGCACGATCATCCATGAAATAAATAATGCACACTATATTATTACTGCCATGGATCTAATGCTGGGGGTATGCGAGGCTTTAAAATTGGGCTCTGAAGCAGGGCGAATGCGTAAAATGAAGACACTATGCTGAGCAAAGAACTAGATGAGACAGAGACCATTATGGGGGATTTAGAAGGCATGGCTGAAATACTTCATGTCTTCATCTTAGCCAACACATTAGTAAAGATGAAACGCTCATTGGTGTCAACTATAGAGCAATAGTCATTGTCACTGACAGCAAGAAGTACAAATGGTTTGCGCAGACATGGACAAACAGACCATGAAATCAAAAAAAGGTCAACAATGGAAATAAGGTGCTGAACGGACGCTGCCTTTCAACAACACTGCCTAGAACAATTATAATTAGATAAAGTGAAAATAGATAGGTGACATATAAAAGCATACAAAAGAGCAATCAGTTCTACAGTTTTACTAGCCATAATTTTTGGTGGTTCGACTCAGAAACAACTTGAGCTAACAAACAAGCCTATGTTAAATTCTTAACTAAATGGCAGTAGAAATGAACTGACAAAAGTTTTACCTTAACTGAAAGTGGAATATCAGCAACCAGTTGCGCAACAGCATCAGCACCACCCAGTCTGCTCATGCTTAAAACCTACCATCACAGAAGCAAGGTTCCATCAAACAAGTAAAAACACAAACAGTGGTTTGTGCCTCATAGATAATAGCACACTGAACTGTACCTTTACTTGAAGCCTCAGGAACTTCACATAATCGAGGATCTCATCTAGCATAGCTGCCTATCTGTCTGCATGGTTAAAAAGAGGACATGAGAATTTCTTTCGGTTGTCACCTTTTGACGTTACAAAGTAACTAAATTCTGTATCTGGTGATTATAAAATAATGTATTGTTCTAACTATTTATATAATCCAAGGATACATGCTTGCTTATCTCAGAAAGGAAGGCATACTGTACAAACATATCATGGTTCTCTGTGAGAAAGATAATAATCATAATAATATCTTTTAAAGCAGAAAAGTTCTTTGTCAAAACAACAAGAAGCACAACAATAATATAATATTGTCAGCGCATCATGACCCCAGACCACTTGCTGAAATTCTGTCAGTGGCAGGCATGTGAACCATATAAGTCTTTTTTTACCTTAATAATAACATCTACATGTATAATAAACATTGTTACCTTGTTTGTATTGGGGACCAATTCCTGTAGGGCCCTCATCCTTTCCGCTATTTTCTCTCTTCTTAGCTGCACTAGAACAAATATGGTTCAAAATACTGCTAAATAAACACCTAGCAGAATTGTAAAATAAAAAAAAGGAAAGTAAGAAATAACAGCCTAAAGTAAGGTGGACATTGATATACAAAAGCACAACATGGAAGCAGCAAACAAAATTCTACAACTGCTAGAAACATGATATTGAAGTTCAACATAAGCAGCCTGCCTTAAAGCAGCAAAATTCTATAGCTAGATAGTAATCACATAATATACACTGCATAACAGGATTGCAACATGACATATGAATCGTCAAAAGGAGTGACTTCTAGTATAATATGACATGGCAATTATGAGCCTTAAAGGAAACGCCAAATGCCTCTGCCAAATGGCTGTCCATCATCTAGTTAGTGCTACAGCCCCTTTTAAAACCTGTGATGAACTGATGACTTGCCTAGCAAGAGAGCATTTCTATATACAACATAGCCGCTTCAGTACCAAGTTGAAGTTGATTGCTCCATCACACCATGCAAGGCAGAACAGGAGACAAATAATTGCCTGTGCATATTAGGAGCCACAATTCTAGTTCTAAATAATGCGAAACTCCGCACCAAAAATCTAATTAACCCCTTGCAAACGGCATGGATGCGTTAAGCTACGAGAGTTCATTACCCTCTCGGCAATGCTGTGGGGGTCGGTCGCTTGCCCTCGACGCGCCCGCACCTTCGGCCTCGGCGCCGGCGGCTGCGGCCCAACGGCTGCCCCGCCCTGCTTCGACTGCTGCGCGTGGAACACCTGAAACCCACCACAAGGACCACAATTAGCACCAGCCCTGAGAATTCCCAACTAAAACACTAAAACATACACAAATTTGTTACCCTCCGCTGCAACAGGGTACCTGGGGAGGCGGGCTGGGGCGGAGGTGCGGCGGCTGCACGCCGCCGCCGAACACCGGCGGGAAGAGGCCGGGGAGCTGCACGGCCTCCCGCTCCTGCAGAGGCAAGCGAGAAGCTTAACAAATAGCACACCACACGCGCTTCGGCTCCACTCGACGAGGAGCGAGGTGTGGGGAGCCAACGCAAAAGCCAAAAGGAGGGGAAAGTGGAGAGGGCGCTCACCGCCTTGCCGCCCTCCGCGTCGTCGCCGAGGCGCTTCCCGCTGCCGGACGCCTCGGACGCGGCCGCCGCGTCGAGGCTGAGGGCGAGGGAGAAGCGCTGATCGCCGGCGGGGCGGCCGCCGGCCGCGGCGGCGGAGAGGGAGTTGGTCAGGGAGAAGAATTTATTGAAGAAGTCGTCCTCCGGGGCCTGTGGCGGCTGCCCCGCCATGCCCGGCCACGTGGGGTCCGGCGGCCGGCGACGGCGACGGGAACCGCCAAGCTGGTGGCTCCTTGCTGCTTCGGCCCTGCCGGCTCGGAAGGCGTTCGTTTTCTCGGCAAGTGTGAACTGTGAACTGGGGATTGAGTGTTCAGTTGCTCGCTCGCTCGCTTCACTTTTATTTAGAGCAAGTATAATAAGAGGCTGTATGCTGAGGTGGGGGAGAGAGAGGAGGAGAGAGAAGAGAGGTGGGCTGTGAGAGAATCAAGAAGCACAAGAACTAAGAAATTTTGTGAGAGAAAGGGGTGAGTCATACAGCCTTCAGCTAGCTGTAAACTACTATATGAATGAGCTGATAAGTAGGCTGTAAGTGTCCATACAGCCACCTGAAGGCTGTATTATTAGCCTTGCTCTTACTCGCAGTCGTAGAGGGCTCGCTACCCGCGCGCCAGATACGCACGCGCCGCCCAACGAGTTTTCGGTATATTTGGCACTGATTATACTCATATTTATAAAAAATAATTATATATTGCTGTATTGATAAAAATGGTAACCTAGTGGCCGAGCGGTAATGCTGAAAGTGGACACGTGGCCCTACCATCTCGCCACCGAACGGCAGACATCCTACCGTCCTACCACCAGACGGCAACTACCTGCCGCCCTATGGTTGATTAGCCGGTTTAATCATCTGCTCTAATTTTTTATACTATTTGTTTAAATTTTTAAATATAGCAAATGAGCTCAAAAAATTATAAAATTTTATAATTTTCACTTTATGAATACGAATGAAGCAAATGAGAATGAAACATATTCATTCACAAAATCTATAAAATATTTTGGGCTAATAGATAAAATAGTTTTCTCAATATTAATACTTTACCCTTTTGTTTTAATAAGCTCAAAATACTATTTAGTTTTTTTCACAAAGAATAACTTCTCCTTACACAAAGGTTCCTTTTAGCATTTCTTTCTTCTTCTCTTTTGACACTTAAAGGATTTTTTCCTCTTTTTGTTTGACTTCTCTTTTCATAACTCTTCCTTTTTGTTTAACCTTGCTCTACTTATGTCGTCTAGCACCAAATATTAAAGATATCAATTGTAAACCTTTTATCCATATTAGGTACCACTTGTAAGCCTTTTGTCCATACTAGATGCCTTTTAATCTTTTGTGGTTCTTTCATCTTTTCCATGAAAGGCATATACCATTTTGACATTTATACCACTTATGATAACATTAGATACTATTTTTTTGAAAAATACCACTTGTAATCATGAAGGATACCAAATATAATTAATTCATATTATAGAGACTAGATACCACTCATGAGGTTAGATGATATCAAGTATGATTAAATCTATTTGTAAAGATTTGATACCATTTTGAGAGTATATGTGACTACATGACACCAAGTGTGATTGATTCCATTTATAAAACTTGATACCACTTGTATAATCAACTTGTATTCCACAAGGTCAAATTATGCACTTCATCTTCCATGATTTCCACTTGATAATACTAGAGGGGTAGCACTTGTAAGAAGATATAACTTGAAACATCACTTGAGAGAAGAGGATGATACCATTTAGGAGAGATATACCACTTGAAATAATGGATACCACTTGAAATATATTATATAGAAGGGCTTGGTTAATAAAAGATTTTGCTCGGTAAGAGGAAAGATTTGATACCACTTTGAAAGGGAAAAGATGATATCACTTGTAAAGACAAAGATAAACTCATACCGAGGTCAAGATCTTGTAGCCTCCAATTTAATGTGGGGGGTGACGTTGAGTCCACCGATAATGATACAGGCCTCCCAAATGCTTCCAGGGAGCTGTACATAGTGCCCCTGTTTGCATCATACGCAGGGCAGAGATTAGCGTTCACATTATTCCTAGAATTTGGAGACTTTGGTGGGCAGAGCTGTCGGACCCGGATTTTTCAATCCAAATCCTCTGTGTTTTATCGCACTATTCCCAGGATCAATGAATAATGCACACAGTAACATTGCTGGATCATACACATACATCGCAAAATATTACATGCCATAAAGGTCTTTGCTCACATCGATCATTAGTTCACACAGATGCCACGTTGGCTAAAAGTTACATAATATTAAAGCAGCGGAATAGAAGCAAAAGTGAAACCATTACCACAGGCAAGTGACCGGGGGTACTCGTGTCCATGCATATTACCCAATGATTGGATAATATATATGCACACAATCTCCATCTAGTCCTCTTGTCTATGTTTCAAAACACGTATTAAGCGCCCTAGTTGTTGTCGTCGCCTCCTGTTGCATTTATAGGAGCCTCCTCATGCTCATAGTGCTCCTGATTTCCTGTCTCTGTTTGATAATGCGAGAATGAGCACTCCGACCCCGTGCTCAGCAAGCCAACACACAGATTGCAAATATATAACATGCATGGCTTGGCAATGAAAAGGCATAGGGCTATTTTGTTTGCTAAAGAGTGCTTTTGAATACAATTACTTAAAATTTCCTATGACCTAGCAGGTTTGAAATCACATTTTTAAACCATTAGTTGTAATAATCCAAGTAATTTTGTCGGCATCACACCAACTAACCTTATGGCATCGCACCATAAGTTGCCTCTTGGCATCGCACCAAGGGCGGCGTATGACATCGCACCATACACGTTGGCATCACACCAACTAACCCTATGGCATCGCACCATAGGTTGCCTCTTGGCATCTCACCAAGGGCGGCATATGACATCGCACCATATGCTTATGGTTGGCATCGCACCAACCATCCTTATGGCATCGCACCATAAGTTAACCCTCGGCATCGCACCAAGGGTTGCGTATGACATCGCACCATACGCTAAGTGTCGGCATCGCACCAACACCACATATGGCATCACACCATATGATTTAAAATAATTTGAGGAGTTTTCCTTGGGACATTAGTGTCACCCCAAGTTGCTAACATTCCTAAGCATTGCCATTTAAATAGGGACTTATTTTGGTGAAATCATATGCTATTTCTTACTATGGCTACAAGGTTCACATTCCAAGTATGGCAAGGAGATTAATATGAACAATAGCAATAACAAGGCATAACTAGCTTGCTGGCCAACATATCATATCTTATGAAATAATAGCATGCAAGTTGCTAATTTAAAAGGAAATAGCTTTGAAAAGCTAGGTTCAATATGTTCAAAGTGTTGACTCGCCTGGGTCGCTAGTGTCCGGTTCTGGGCTGTTGGGACTGATGTCGTCTGCTGCCTCCTCTCGCTGAGCCTCGAACGCTATATACGTTGTACGACATTTTTGCATAAAAAAAAATCAGCAAATCATACAAATCACAAGCAATCATTCAAACAAACTCAAAAATTTATGGTGTTGGTTTCATTAGATAGATTTTGAATTTATATGAATTTACAAATTTGTTTCATTCAATTTGGAGCTAAAATGAAAAAGTTATAGTCAGTCAAAGTTCTCTGTTTTGGGTCAAATCCAAAATTACTAGATCGACATGTGGGGCCCACTGGCGCCGATTTACTCGACTTTTCCTTTTATTTTTCTTTTAACTCCTTTGAGCCTCTGTCATGTGGGCCCGACTGCATGCAGTGGGGTCCACGTGTCGATGAGGCTCTGCCACGCGACGGTGGGGCCGATGGGCAATGGCGGCTCTAGCTGCGGTGGGCGGCGAGTGGGGCCCACTGTCGGCCGAATGAAAATGAAGAAAACTCAACCCGTGACGCGCGAGCCGAGGGCTCGAACGCGCGCAGCCGGGGAGTTGGGGAAGGGAGAGCGAGCGGTGATAACCAAGTGAGCGGGGAGGCGTTGCCTACCTCTATAGGGCAGTTAATCCTTTTGAGGTGGGTGGCGGCAATGGCGAACAAAGGAGTCGGCGGCGGTGGCGGCGCGGCGGGTGTCGGGGAGCCGGGTGGCGTCGAAACGCGATCCTCGCGCTGGGTTGAGGATGGTGACGCGGTCGCCAGGGGCCGAGGAGGTCCGGATATGGGTCGGCGTCGAGTGGCGGCGGCGGCTTGAAGAGGCTCTCGGCGACGGCGGCGTATGGGCGACGGGGAGCTCGAGTGAAGGTCGGGGAAGCTCCTCAACGCTCTGGAGACGGTCCTAGCGCAATGAATTTGGCTCTGGGACAGTAAAACAGTGGGGAGTGAGTTCGCCGGAATTGGGGGAGAAAGAGATCGCCGGCGGCTACGGGGCACGAATACCCGATTACCTTCGAATGCACGGAGAGGGCGGCGTGGGGAACTCAATGGACGGGCCAGGGTCTTTTATAGGCGGTCGGGAAGAGCTGGCAACGGGCGGACGGCCGTTCGGTCGTGTCGGAGCAGGTGGTGGCGCCTGGCGGTGACGCAGGCGGCGTTAATGCCCGGCAAAGCTGCACAACCACTCCCCTTGAGCGGTCTCCTGCGCTGCGCCTCTCCCACGCACGGTAGAGAGCACGAAGACCGCCGCCACGTAGGCGGGCCGCGTGACCAAGCGGGGAAAATGGTGGGCGGTGGCGGCGAGCGGTGGCGAGTCGGTGGAGCAGGCGCGTCGGCTCGAAGACTTTCCACCATGGCGACGGGGCGGCGCGGCGAGGGCATGCTGCATGAGCTCCACGGGAGCTCAACCTCGCGCCGAGTGAGAGAAAAGGGTCCGGGAAGAAGACGCCGACAGGCCGCCCACCGGCGGCCGAGTGAAAGAAGAGGAAAAGGGAGCCGGCGGCGGAGGCCCGCCGCGGAGGAGAATGCGGACGCGACGCGGGCCACCGGCCGAGGAGAAGCGGGAAAAAGGCGCCGGGCCCGCGGCGAGGGTGAAGGCGGGAGAGGGAGCGTGACACTTTGGCAAGGAGCGCGGGCTGCTTGGGCTGGCCGGACGGGTGGCCGCTGGTGATGAGGGTGGGGTTGGGTGGCTTAGGCCTAGCTTCACCCCATATATTTATTATTTTTTCCTTTTGTTTGCTTTATACTTCTTGTTATATCTTTGGTTAAATTTTTATGTAAATTTGGGTGTAAATTTCAGATTTCATTTTGGTTCTCCTCCTATTTTCTGGATCATCTTTTCATATTCTTGATTAAAATTTTGTAATCATCTCTTAATTGTATATATACATATATATAGTTTTCCTTTTCACTTTAAATTTTGGGAACCTTAACCAAATATTCTTGAAGAAACACCATGGAATCCAAATCAAAATAAAATATATTGCAACATGTCTCAAGGCTCCGCATTTTACAAAGTGCATACTTCTAGGTAGGGATGAAAAGTCGGAAGCGGTGGAAAACTCCTCAACCGTTTTCTACTTCTACATTTGAATACAAACGAAGCGAAAGCGGTAAAGCGGACACTAAAACGAACGCGAACTTACGGAATATCGAAATTTCAAAACGAACCAATTCGGCGGAATTATGTCGAACACGGTCGGTATACGAAAATTCAATACGGAATACCGACCTTTAGGACCAAGTGCATAACAATTAACAAGTGACCAAGTACATAACAATTACCAAGTGCATGATCAAGTTCAAGTGCATATAATAATTAACAAGTGCATGACCCTTGGTCTTAAGTATTAACATAATAGCGACACAAATACAATACAAGTCTAAAACAAGCAATTAACAGCTAGCGAGAACATCTACAGTTCATCAAAGATCATCTATGAGGTCAGGTTACTTGGAGTTCTAGATAATAGATATGAGGTCGTTCACATGGTTCTTGCCTTCGTTTTAGGTTGTTCTATTAGATAATACAAGATAGTTTGCTTTTGATTGGTTCTCCTTTGGTACTCACCAAGAATACTTCCTTTCCCACCGGAATATTTGGGAGATTAATATGTCTGTGAAGTTCTTGTTGCTAATTCTCTTTGAGTGATTTGTGGTACGATTGAAATCTTGCATCCCCAACAACTTAAAGCCATTTGTAAGGATATATCAAATAGGTAAACAATAGTTGCTTAATCTGTACCTCCATCGGACATCCGTAGTTGAAGATTTCAGATGTTAGAATCATATCTTCTTATCCCTCCAAATGGGGCGCCATCGGTCGAGAAGCGTGATCGAACACGAAAATGCATGTTCATAGAAATTAGCAAAACTCAAAACACTTTCCATCGTTGATCTAGTACCAAAAAAGATGGAGAACGCATCTAGTGCTAGCGAGTAGCAGACATCCTAATTCCCACACAACAAATGTACTAAAATTCATATTTCGGATCAATTTAACTATTTAGTTCACGGGATTTCAATAGATAAGTATGCCATTATAACTAACTAAACTAGAAGCAAGCAACGATTGACGCGAGATCATAATGCGAGCGAGAAATGAGAGTTGCGATTTAAGCCAAATGCGATTAAATCAAGTGCGCTAAAGATGAGAACAACTCTATTTTTCTTTATCTGATTCGATCACAAAAAATCGCCTCTCGATACACCGCGGCCTCTCTTCTCGAGCACAAACATTATTGGGCAAAAATCACATCAAAACATCCATTGGCAATAGAACGCCACCGTGTCCACTCACGCTTGCATTTTTGGGTACTCCAAAGCCCACCAAAATCTCGCCTTCGGACCCCAAATCTACCACCATATCCCGGCGGGAATCACCAATCATCATACAATTACCAAAGGACTAACGAACATCGCTCTCGAATCGGACGGAGGCGGCACGAAACATCACGAACGGCGGCGTGGAAGCCTCGGCCTCGGAACAAGCGTTTCACGATAACGAATCTAGCGGCGCGACGAGTGCCAGCGCGCGCGGCGTGCGGAGGTTGAGGGAAGCGCGGTGGTGCTGCGAGGGATGGTACCTTGAGGTCGATGTTGGAGCGGGAGGAGAGGGCGGGCTGAACTCGGGGTCGCCGGATGGTGCGCCACTTGCCGCGCGTGTGCCGCCAAGACGCCGCGCCGCAGCGCCTCCTCCTCCGACGTCCACTTCGCTTGGCGCGCCCATCTCCGTGCTCCTCCTCGCCTCCGTCTCGTGCTCTCCGCCGTGCCGAGTTGGTGGGCCCAGGTGTGGGTCCGCCCAGCGACGAGCATGCGGAGGGTTCGGCGAGCCGGGCGGCGCGAGCTGCCGGGTGGGACGCGAGGGCCGCCGGATGGCACGCGGCGCCGGCGGCGCGCTTTGAGTCGCGCCGCCGCGTCGCATGCGGTGCGGCGCCGCGGCGGATAGGAAGGAAGGGGATTAGGGATTTAGGGGAGGACCGGAGGAGACGACCAGAGCCGGGACCGAGCAGCCAGCGAGGGAATAATGGGTGGCGCTGGCCTGGGCCGTGATGAGACACGGACTTCTAGTGGGCCAAATTCGGTTTAAACCGTATTTATAATCGGTATATTCCAAATAAAATGTAGAAAAGTAAAACGGTCGGAAACGTCTAAACCGTTTCGCTCCGTTTCAATTTGGTATTCAGATTTGAACCGGATTCGAATTTGTCCAAAATACGAATTCGATCGGGTCAAATGTAGAAAGCGATACGGTTGATGCGGGATATTTCGTTCGTTTTCATCCCTACTTCTAGGATGTTACAAATCTACCCCTTAAAAGAATCTCGACCCGAGATTCAACTTAACTAGAGAACAGTCGGGTAATCTTTCCAGAATCGGTCTTCACGCTCCCAGGTAGCTTCTTTCTTCGAGTGATGACTCCACTGCACTCGACATATGCGGATAGTTTGATTTCTTGTCTTTCTTTCCACCGTGTCCAAGATCTTGATTGGACGTTCCTTGTAGGTTAGATCACTCTCGAGCTCGATGGCCTCTAAAGGGGCTTGGTCTTCGGGTACTCGTAGGCATTTCTTGAGCTGCGACACATGGAAGACATTGTGGACATCGGACAAATTTGGGGTAATTCGGTTGATAGGCAACTTCTCCTCTCTTAGCTACAACTTGGAATGGCCCGACATATCGTGGGGTAAGCTTGCCTTTGACCTTGAATCGCTTGACTCCACGCGAGGCGACACTTTCAGTGAGCGTAGTCTCAGGCTTCAAAGCTTAATGGCCTCGCCTCTTATCTGCGTAACTCTTTTGCCGGGACTGAGCTGCCAGAAGTCGATCCCTGATAAGGCGAACTTTCTCCTCAGCCTGCTTCAAAGTGTCAGGTCCAAAGATATAACTTTCCCCTACCTCTGACCAATGTAGAGGGGTTCGACATTTCCTCCCATACAAAGCTTCAAAGGGTGACATCTTCAGGCTGGCTTGATAGCTGTTGTTGTAGGCGAACTCGGCATATGGAAGACATCTATCCCAATCCTTCGAGAAGTCTAATGCACATGCCCTAAGCATATCTTCTAGTATTTGATTAACTCTCTCTGTTTGCCCATCTGTTTGGGGGTGATAGGCGGTACTAAAATCCAAGTGAGTACCAAGGGCTTCATGAAGGCTAGCCCAAAAATGTGAGGTGAATTGAGAACCTCGATCCGAAATTATCCGTTTTGGCACTCTATGCAAACTCACTATGCGGGACATGTATAACTCGGCTAGCTTGTCTCCCTTGTAGGTGGTCTTGACAGGGATGAAATGGGCAACCTTGGTCAACCTGTCAATTACCACCCATATGGAGTCGTACCCTGACTTGGTTCTTGGTAATCCAGTGATGAAATCCATCCCCACTTCTTCCCATTTCCATTGTGGTACTTGCAAGAGTGTAGCAATCCTGCTGGTCTTTGGTGTTCACCTTAACTCTCGGCATACGTCACAAAGGCTACATGTTCTGCGAGGTCTCTTTTCATCGGGGGCACCAGTGAATCATTTCATGTCGTGGTACATCTTGGTACTTCACAGGTGGAGAGAATACGGAGAAGCGTGAGCCTCTCTCGATGTCGATCCTTAAGGTCCTTCGATGGGGCACCACGATCGTGTCCCATACCTTAGAGTACCTTCACAATCAATGACCATCTTGGGGCTTTTCTGCTTCCATTAATTTTTATTCTCGCATAGCGGTTGGGTCGCCTTGCTTTGAGCGACCATAATTCGCTCTTCTATCTTGGATTGAATTTCCATGGTTGCGGGTGCCTTGATCTACAATCTCCAAGTTGAGTGCCTTGATCTCCTTGTGCGACTCTGTTGCTGCTCCAAAACCATGAGGTTATTGCAGTATGCCTTACGACTTAAGGCATCTGCCACCACGTTGGCCTTTCCGGGGTGGTAGTGGACGCTTAAGTTGTAATCCTTAATCAACTCTAACCATTGCCTCTGCCTCAAGTTGAGGTGTGACTGAGTAAAGAAATATTTGAGGCTCTTGTGATCTGTGTATATATCACAGTGATTTCCAATCAAGTAATGCCTCCAAATCTTCAACGCGTGCACCACGGATGCTAATTCCAGGTCATGGGTTGGGTAATTAGCTTCATGGGGGCGAAGCTGTCTTGATGCATAAGCCACGACCTTGCCTCCCTGCATTAATACGCATCCAAGCCCTTGATGTGAGGCATCACAGTATACCTCAAAATCTTTGCGCACATCCGGGAGGACTAGCACCGGGGTGGTCGTTAATCTCTTCTTCAGTTCCTGGAAGCTTCTTTCACAGGCATCAGTCCATTCAAATTTTTGCTCCTTCTTGGCGGTGGGTCATTAGTGCGGCAATTGTAGAGAATCCTCTATGAACCTTCAGTAGTATCCACCAATCCAAGAAAACTTCTTACCTCGATGGCGAGGTAGGTGCTTCCACTCATATCTGCTGCCACCTTGGCTGGGTCAACGGATACTCCTTTTTCCGACACTATGTGTCCCAAGAAACTGATGTCATGCAGCCAGAATTCACACTTGCTGTATTTTGCATATAATTGATGCTCCTTTAACTTCTCCAAAACTAATTGTAAATGCTCTGCATGCCCTTCTGCGTTCTTGGAGTATATAAGGATGTCGTCGATAAAGACTACGACGAACTTGTCCAAATACTCCATGAATACCTTGTTCATCAGGTTCATGAAATAGGCGGGGGCATTTGTTAATCCAAATGACATGACCGTAAATTCATACAGCCCATATCTTGTGGTAAAAGCCGTCTTGGGTATATCCTCGGCCTTAATCTTCAGTTGGTGATAACCTGACCTTAGGTCTATCTTGGAGAATACTGTCGCTCCACCAAGTTGATCGAGCAGATCATCGATCCTAGGCGAGAGGTATTTATTTTTGATGGTCACCTCATTCAAGGCAGATAGTCCACACACATCCGGCGGTGCCATCCTTTTTCCTCACAAGCGATGACGGAGATCCCCATGGTGATGAACTGGGTCTTATGAATCCCTTTTCTGCAGCTCTTGAAGTTGCTTCTTGATTCTTCTAGCTCCTCTCTTGTCATCCGATAGGGCCTCTTAGAAACTGGAGCAGCCTCCGGCTTCAAATTAATTACAAATTCCATATCTCTCGTCAGGGGCATACGGGTAGTTCTTGGGAATACCTCGGGATAGTCTTGCACTACCAACATTCCCTCTAGGTATATCCTCACGATAATAAATCGCACGGCCCCAACAATAGGGTCGATCAACTTTTATATTGATAATCATTCCGGGACGCTTGGTCACCTTTACATTCCTGGTGGCACATTCTATGACCCCTTGATATTTAGCTAACCAATCCATACCCAAAATAATATCCAGGGTCTGGGAGTCTAACACTATTAGGTCTGCTAAGAAATCCCATTTCTCCATGGTGATGGTCACCTCAGGGCATACTAAGGTAGCGGTAATTGGACCAGCTGGTGAACTAAGCACTAGGGGTCTCTTTAAGGTATAAACAGGTAACCCTAATTTATCCGCATACCCCTTAGATATAAATGAATGGGATGCTCCTGAATCAAATAACACTTGTGCTGGGATGGTCTTGACAGAAAACGTACCCATCAATACTTCTGCTGCCTCTTGTGCCTTTTCAACGGTGATGTGATTCACGCGGCCTCTGTTGGTTGCCGTGTGTTCTTGTGGGGTGAGAAGAGTGGTGTCCCTGTTGCTTCCTATGTTTTGACCACGAGTGGAGCAGTTCCTGTTGGGCTTCACAAGGGTGCCTTGCTTCTGCGGGCATTGAAAGGCAAAATGTCCCTTTTCTCCACATTCAAGCAAATGAAGGAGGGCCCTTGACTCGAAGCATTAGGTTGGCCCAGGCGGTTAGCTGGGAAGAGCCACCTCTTGGCTGGAATGTTGGCACCCTATCTTGACTTGTCTTGGATGAGGAAGGATTGTTGGAGTATACATGAACCTCCTTGGGGTTCTTTGCACTAACATCTTGCGCTTTCTACCGTTGTCAAACTCCTTCTCTCATTCTCCAAGATCGGGCCTTGTTTACAGCTTGGTGCAAGCTGGTAAAATCTTGAGTGATCAAGCTGGACTCTAAGCTCTTCATTCATACCTTCAAAGAAACGTTCAATCTTATCCTCTTCTTCTTCTATGTCTCTTGGGGCATACCGGCAAGCTGAGTAAACTTAGCAAGGTACTCTGAACGACCATGTTCCCTTGCTTGATACGAAACTCATTCTTCTTCATCTTCATTACCCAGTAGGAATAAAATTGGCCTTGAACACGGTTTTGAACTCGGACCATGGTATGGCTGCTACCTCATTGTTGGCGACACCTTCTTGGCCTCTAGTAGCGAATAAGTCTCCCACTGCGGCTGCGGCTCCTTGGAGCGGTGGGTGGCGAATATTACTTTATCCTCCTCGGCGCACTTGGCTGAGCACAGCTTCCTTCAGTATCCGTAGCGGTCCTCTGCTTCCGCCGTTCATCTGCTGAAACAAGCGTGAGTGGCCCGGTCCTCTGAAGTCGGCCAACCGATCCGTGGTGGTGGTGGTTGTTGCCTGCTGCCGGTGAGGATTGCTTGCAATATTTGGGTTTCTTTGTGCCATGACTTGCGCCATGGTTGTATGGACGGGGGTGGGGAAGGTCATCTTCGACTTTGGTTGTTGCCTTGCCTTGTGTCTTTGCTCTTCTTTGGTCGTGTTTGCCTCCGCTTGAGGTGAACATTTGCACTAGTCTGGGCTCGGGTTACCCTTTGGCTGGCCATCTGCAGTCGGGTTTCATGGTTCAATACTAGCACTAAGCAAATAAAAGGAGGACACAAATCCATGCAATGAAACCACAAAGGAACAACGCACGATCTTTAACAAAAGGGCTCATACTAGGCCATTCATTACACAATCACATAGCCGCTTTTACTGGGGCTTACGAGTACAACATAACGTTCTAAGTTCGACGCGACAGATACTACGATACAGTGGGGCTGACAACATACATAGATTAGTACTTGCACCACCTAGGGCAAGTACACACTGCTCTATCTAACCTACTCCTCCAGATACCCGTAGCGGATGGGTGTGAGTGCGGGGACACAGGCGGAGCGCGCTCCCGAACTCCGACGGATCGGAGTCATCGGCGTCCGGCGCGCGCGTGGGGCTACGGCTCGGGAGGCTCTCCCCCCCGAAGTGCAGCCCGGGGACCCGGAGGCCGCGTGCTCTTACGCGCGGTCATCCGAGTGCGGGGCCCGGATCCCGGTGGTGGCGGTGCTGGAGCTGCTGCAGGGGTGGAGGCCCGTCGGGCCGAGCTTGGAGGGCGGCCACCTCGCTGGGCTGCGCCAGGCACCTCGCTCTTGGCGGCGGCTCCCGTCGCGTCACCACGGGCGTGCCCGGTGGTAAGCGCGCCGCGGAGAAGGTGATCTCCTCAAAGGCTGCGGTGTGGGCTGCGCCCATAGCCCCGTGAGAGCGACACAGTGCGTCGGCATAGGTCGTCCTCATCAACCGGCGAGTTCGTCTCATTATACGCGCGCGCCGCTGGCGCGACGGGTAGAAACGATAGGGCGTGCGGCGAATGGCGATCTCATATATGTCACACGCCGTGCGCGCGAGGCGCGCGCGGCTGGATCGCGTCGGCCACAGTACTCCTCCGATGCTCCGTGGTAAAGACATGAGGCTGTTCTGTTCGCTTTTGGGTAGATGTAGACTTGCATGGTCCAAGATTCATCTTCTCCTATGGTAGCCTTGATCCACGGTAGATAGGTTGCTCGTCGTAGCCCATGTAATGTAGAAGCTTGCGTAAGATGCTTGCAAATTCATTTTCATAGACACCGTGGCCCAAATAATCCCAGATCCCCTTCATATCCCGTTCACGCCATCCATAATCGATAAGGTACTAGTGTTAGTACTTTTCCAAAATATAATGAAAAATTGAGTAGAGCGATTCTAAGAAGGATACGAGTAAGAACATTATACTATGATTTTGGAAATTATTTTCTTACTTTCATAAGTATTGTACTCTAGGCCATCCTAATTTCCATCCTATGATTTTACCCTACGATGCGTATGCTCGATACAGTATTTGTCGGACCGGATTTTTCAATCCAAATCCTCTGTGTTTTATCGCACTATTCCGGGATCAATGAATAGTGCACACAGTAACATTCTTGGATCATACACATACATCGCAAAATATTACATGCCATAAAGGTCTTTGCTCACATCGATCATTAGTTCACACGGATGCCACGTTGGCTAAAAGTTACATAATATTAAAGCGTGGAATAGAAGCAAAAGTGAAACCATTACCACGGGCAAGTGGCCAGGGTACTCGTGTCCATGCATATTACCCAATGATTGGATAATATATATGCACACAATCTCCATCTAGTCCTCTTGTCTATGTTTCAAAACACGTATTAAGCGCCCTAGTTGTTGTCGTCGCCTCTGTTGCATTTATAGGAGCCTCCTCATGCTCATAGTGCTCTGATTTCTGTCTCTGTTTGATAATGCGAGAATGAGCACTCCGACCCCGTGCTCAGCAAGCCAACACACAGATTGCAAATATATAACATGCATGGCTTGGCAATGAAAAGGCATAGGGCTATTTTGTTTGCTAAAGAGTGCTTTTGAATACAATTACTTAAAATTTCCTATGACCTAGCAGGTTTGAAATCACATTTTTAAACCATTAGTTGTAATAATCCAAGTAATTTTGTCGGCATCACACCAACTAACCTTATGGCATCGCACCATAAGTTGCCTCTTGGCATCGCACCAAGGGCGGCGTATGACATCGCACCATACACGTTGGCATCACACCAACTAACCCTATGGCATCGCACCATAGGTTGCCTCTTGGCATCTCACCAAGGGCGGCATATGACATCGCACCATATGCTTATGGTTGGCATCGCACCAACCATCCTTATGGCATCGCACCATAAGTTAACCCTCGGCATCGCACCAAGGGTTGCGTATGACATCGCACCATACGCTAAGTGTCGGCATCGCACCAACACCACATATGGCATCACACCATATGATTTAAAATAATTTGAGGAGTTTTCCTTGGGACATTAGTGTCACCCCAAGTTGCTAACATTCCTAAGCATTGCCATTTAAATAGGGACTTATTTTGGTGAAATCATATGCTATTTCTTACTATGGCTACAAGGTTCACATTCCAAGTATGGCAAGGAGATTAATATGAACAATAGCAATAACAAGGCATAACTAGCTTGCTGGCCCGAACATATCATATCTTATGAAATAATAGCATGCAAGTTGCTAATTTAAAGGAAATAGCTTTGAAAAGCTAGGTTCAATATGTTCAAAGTGTTGACTCTTTGGGTCGCTAGTGTCGGTTCTGGGCTGTTGGGATGATGTCGTCTGCTGCCTCCTCTCATTGAGCCTCGAGCGCTATATCGTTGTACGACATTTTTGCATAAAAAAAAATCAGCAAATCATACAAATCACAAGCAATCATTCAAACAAACTCAAAAATTTATGGTGTTGGTTTCATTAGATAGATTTTGAATTTATATGAATTTACAAATTTGTTTCATTCAATTTGGAGCTAAAATGAAAAAGTTATAGTCAGTCAAAGTTCTCTGTTTTGGGTCAAATCCAAAAATTACTAGATCCTGACATGTGGGGCCCACTGTCAGCGCCAGTTTTACTCTGACTTTTCCCTTTTTATTTTTCTTTTAACTCCTTTGAGCCTCTGTCATGTGGGCGACTCATGCAGTGGGGTCCACGTGTCGATGAGGGCTCTGTGCCCGCGACCGTGGGGCGATGGGCGGCGGCGGCTCTAGCTGCGGTGGGCGGCAGTGGGGCCCACCGTCGGCGAATGAAATGAAGAAACTCAACCGTGGCTGCGAGCCGAGGGCTCGAACGCGCAAATGGCCGGGAGTTGGGGAGGAGAGCGGCGGTGATAACCAAGTGAGCGGGAGGCGTTGCCTACCTCTATAGAGCGATTAATCCTTTTGAGGTGGGTGGCGGCGGCGGAACAAAGTCGGGCGACGGTGGCGGCGGCGGGGGTCGGGGAGCTTGGTGGCGTCGAACGCGATCCTCGTGTTGGGTTGAGGATGGTGGCGTCGCGGGGCCGAGGAGGTCGGATATGGGTCGGCGTCGAGTGGCGGCGGCAGAAGAGGCTCTCGGCGGCGGCGTATGGGCGACGGGAGCTCGAGTGAAGGTCGAAGCTCCTCAACGCTCTGAGACGGTCCTAGCGCAATGAATTTGGCTGCAGGGCGGTAAAGCGATGGGAGTGAGTTCGCGGGTGGGGAGAAAGAGATCGCCGCGGCTACGGGGCACGAATACCCGATTACCTTGAATGCACGGAGAGGCGGCGTGGGAACTCAATGGGCGGGCGGGGTCTTTTATAGGCGGTCGGGAAGAGGCGCAGCAGGCGGGCGGCGTTCGGTCGTGTCGGGCGAGTGGTGGCGCTGGCGGTAGCGCGGCGCGCAATGCCCTGTAAGCCGCACAACCACTCCCTTGAGCGGTCTCCTGCGCTGCCCTCTCCCACGCACGGGTAGAACCTGAAGACCGTCGCCACGTAGCCGGGCCGGCGTGACCAAGCGGGAAAATGGTGGGCGGTGGCGGCGAGCGATGGCGAGTCGGTGGAACAGAGCGCGTCGGCTACGAAGACTTTCCACCATGGCGGCGGGACGGCGCGGGCGGTGGCAATGCTGCGTGCATGAGCTCCACGGGAGCTCAACCTCTGCGCCGAGTGAGAGAAAAGGGTCGGGGAAGAAGCGCCCAGCGGCGCCCACCGGCCAGCGAGTGAAAGAAGAGAGGAAAAGGGGCCGGGCGGCGGGAGGCCCGCGGCGAGAGGAGAATGCGGGCGCGACGCGGGCCACCGGCCGAGAGAAGCGAGGAAAAAGGCGCGGGCCCGCGGCGAGAGGTGAAGGGGGAGAGGCGTGACCCGCTGGCAAGGAGCGCTTGGCGCTTGGCTGGGGCCACATGGACGGGGTGGCGCTGGCCGATGATGAAGTGGGGTTGGTGGCTTAGTAGGCCTAAGCTTCACCCCATATATTTATTATTTTTTCCTTTTTGTTTGCTTTATACTTCTTGTTATATCTTTGGTTAAATTTTTATGTAAATTTGGGTGTAAATTTCAGATTTCATTTTGGTTCTCCTCCTATTTTCTGGATCATCTTTTCATATTCTTGATTAAAATTTTGTAATCATCTCTTAATTGTATATATACATATATATAGTTTTCCTTTTCACTTTAAATTTTGGGAACCTTAACCAAATATTCTTGAAGAAACACCATGGAATCCAAATCAAAATAAAATATATTGCAACATGTCTCAAGGCTCCGCATTTTACAAAGTGCATACTTCTAGGGATGTTACAAGAGCTCCTCCGGCTTCACTGTCATGTCGTACTATCACAGCGAGAGCTCCTCCACATCATGAGGAAGATTTTTAGAGTCTTTCATTCATGACATTATTGCTAGTGGCTCGTAATTCGGTATGTCTCAGTTGGAGGACATCGACGCTTATCAAACCCTGCCTGCTTTACCTCAGCCTACTGGACCACTGCCAGCCACTCAACAAACGGAATGATCTCCATTCCTCCTCTGAAGCAAGACGCAAACTCCAGACCGGCTGACGTACCCCACGGGATATGCTCGTGCTAAATTGAAGACAAGGCCACGTGTGGGGAGGCAAACGCGGTAATGAGATAGCAGTGGCTCAGATGGGTGAGCCATATCGCATCCCATGTGATGCGTTTTTTATACTATTACATGTACTTCTACAAATATTCACAATGTATGAAATTCTCCAAAAAAATAGAGGTCACGTACTGCAAAGGATGCCGGATCATCGCTAATTTCATGATTAAATTAATATAAATTAATATAACAAATTTGGAGCATATAAAACTCCCCAAAAATTACACAATTAGGTCAATTGTATTGAGAGGCTTTCAATAAAATTTCATAATTTTGGAGCTCGTTTGATATATGTTACAACTCCTACAAATTTCAAAATCATACAATTTTTTGAGTAATATTCAGAGTGGATAAATTGTCAAAAAATTGCACAATCAAGTTCATTGTGTTGGGAGACTGCATATAAAATTTTATAATTTTTTGAGCTCGTTTCCTATATTTAAAAATTTGAACTGTATTGCCACCTGACGGCAGGCCAGCTGCCGTATTGCGGTGGGGCGGCAGGCCACCTGCCGTTTGGTGGCGGGGCGGTAGGTGCCTGCCATCGGTGGTCAAGCCATGTGGCACCTGTAGGTAGCTATCACTCGGTAACCAGATGACAGAAGCGTTATTTTTGTCAATACCTTGCGTATACAGCAATTTTTGCAAATACGAGTACAAAACATGCTATATATGCCAAAAATTCCTGCCCAACTTTAGTGTTTGCCCGTATTGGTTTTGGCTTCTAGCTTCTTTTTAGAGAAATTAAAATCATCCCAATTTCTATAAGCTATTTATTAGTCACTGCTATTTATCAGTCAGTATTATTTATCAGCAACTATTTTATGTTTTCGTATATTGTAACGTACTTTGTATTTTATTATGTCTCAATTCTATAAGTCGCATGACAATCTAAATATTATAGTGTCTTTCGTTGCATTATTTTTCTTACATAATACATTCAATAATAAATAATCCCCATATTACGAGGGGGGTCGCGGCCGGCGAGAGCGGCCACGTCGCCCCCGTGCGCTCGGTCGGCCGCCGCATGGCGCGAGAATTCCCGTACGGTCGGGTGAGGTTTTTTGCGAAAAAGTCCCTGTATTTCCCCAAAATTACGTAGAGGTCCTTAGTCCTCGCAAATAGGTCCCTGCCAATTTTTTTAAGTCCTCGCAAATAGGTCCCTGCCAGTTTTTTAGCCCCTCCGCTTTGCAGGATAGCCCCCCGCGGTTTTCACAATTGCGCACGGGTCCTCGTTTGTTTACGTACAGGCCCTCGATTTTTTACGACAAAGACCTTTAACTTTTGCGAAAATACGCATGTGCTCTCAATTTTTTTAAAAAACTCCTTACGAATTAACACCTCTTTTACTTTGATACACATAGTAGCTGACACGTCGCAGCTATGAGGCTAGTGAATCCTTACGAAAGGAAGTCGGGCCTTCATTCAATGCGCCCTCGCCTGCAAGCGTGGGAGGCTCGCGATGTTTCAGGCGGCCAAGGCAGCGCACAGAATTCAAGATAGCCTCTTTTTTTCTAATGAAAATTCATATGATCACATTTCTTGAACAAGCGCACATTGAACTATTGTGTTTTTTTACAACGAGCTCCTCAAAATAAAATTCTACTTCTATCTATTTCAACTAAATAATAATATCAATAGATTCACAATTCGTTTGAACTATCATGTTCGTTTCGACGAGATATTCAAAATAAGATGATACTTGCATATATTTTAACTTAATAATAGTATCATAGATATATATTTTTAGTATATAAAATAAAATATTCCACATATTACTTCCCAATATTCCATTAGTTCGTTGACAATGTTTCAGAGTGCAGCTTTGACTTGGGTAAGAGGAATGAACTATGTGGGAGTTAGATGTTTCGGTACGTAAAATAAATATTCCATACATTTGGTTGCAATATTCTATCAGTTTATCGATGATGTTATACACATTAAGTTCTAAGGAGAAACGACTTATATTTCACATATCTGATTTCAATATACCACCGGTTCAACAACGATATTCCAACAGTTCATCGATGATGTTTCAGTGGTAGTTTAGATGAATTGAGTGGAAGACAAATAAAGGAATTAGATGGACAAATTTAAAAAAATATAAAGAGAATAATAGTGGAAAAAATGAACGTGAGGGAAAAACTACAAATTCGGCAAAAAAAAAAGAAGCTAAAGTTAAATGCAAAGAAAAAAAGAGCAAGGAATGAAAATAAAGAAAGAGAGAGAGAAACACAAGTGCGTGCACCACGCATATACACTGGACGCACCTGTGTAGCACAACTCGATCACGCGTATAGGGTGGGCGGCAAAACTCGGTTACACGCGTGAAGAGGCCGTGGGCCAAGGCCCATGAACGGTAGGAGGGGAAGAGCAAAGCAGGCTACAGGACCATTCAGTTGGGCCGGAATTTGACCGAGTTGGTTAGCGATTCGAAATTTGTTGGATATCTATAAGTCGAGATTGTTTGCTTTTAATTCAAAAATTAATGCTTGTGTTTTATGTTTAGATAGCCAAGTAATCAACTCCTTTCGTCAGCACAACCTAAGAAATTCGAGTGTAGTTAGGGTATCCTTTCATTTTGTTTTCATTTTTATATTAGGATCCAGTGTATTCCTTCGAATTATAGCTTCAGTTGTCCTCTATTCTACATACGTAATACGTTGCTATTTCTTCAAGCATGAGACAATAAAATCCTTCGGGTTCTCAATGGTTAATTAGGTGCAACATGTGTTTCTTCTTTGGTTATGTTCGTTTGCTTGCTCCGCCTTTAATGTTTAAGTTGCGAGCTAAAAAACTACACTTTTCATTTGAATTATAATTTTATTGCTGAACCACTAATATTTATTGTTTACCCATGCTTTCGCTAGCATCTACTGATAGAGTTTGTCACTTAAACTTCTCTCCAGTCGTCTGCACGAAATTAAATGTATACAGAAAGTGGTTATTATAGATTATTAGTTAGAATTAAGAAAAAATCCCAGTATTTTGGTCGTAAAATCAACCATAACTGGATCATTTAGTGATATCGATCATGATGTCTAGCATGCATGTTTAGTATAGAGGACAGCAAGATGATATGACTTCTCACATTCTGCATCATGGTGTGTAGGGTCTGTTCTTTTTAGCTGCGACTTATGGTTTTTGGTTGAATTTTTTGAATTTTGGCTGTTTACGGTACAGATTATAGAGAGATCGATACTCACTTGCGATTTTGGCTGGTACAGATGTTGGGTTTTTAACGTGTACTACGTTTAACTTGTAGACCCGTCTTGAGAAAATACTCCGTTTAAAAGGTAGGTACTGTAGTGACTGTCAAAAGCCGGCCGGCTTGTGCCCTGCCGAACAGGGCCGTAGATTGGTTTGCCTATGGGATCATTGTTTTTTTTACGTGGATTTCATATTGTAAATAATATGATAATAGTTGTTGGACTACATCACATCATTGATGCTCTCAAAGTTTGACATGTTTTATCTCAGAGTTTACACAACGCGTAGTGAAATTCTTGCGAGCCTATCCAGATATCTGACCTTTTTCTTACATAATAGTTGGAGTTGATAAGGAGTTGTTACTGTATGAATTAATCCATTTCTTCGATACCACGTAGACAGGTGCAAAAGTCAGTTGAGTTAATTTATTGCTCTACATGATGTTTACTTTTAGAATAAGGTCATTTTTTCTAACTGTTATGTTGGATATGCTTTTCTACATCAAGATGTGTATGGATACGAGGCTCAAAATGTTGATATTTCACATTGCATGTTACATTTTACATATTACTAACTGTTTTCATGCATAATGGTAGCAGTTGGAGTGTTGGTACTTCTTACAATAGATCGACGACACGGAGAAGTACAACATTACATTCATCCAATAAAAATACATGCTGAACTACACAGTGGAGCTCAAAATTTTACCCGTTGGAAACCTTACACCCCGGAGGACAAGGGAAAGGCTGGGAAGGGGGAAGACAAGGGCAATGTGCCGATGGCCCCTCCTGAACATGAATTTATTTTTGACTCGTACAAGCCTGTGAACTGGGAAGACCAGTATTGGATTTTTATGTACGAGGATCAATGGAGGAAGCCAAAGCCCGTGCCTACAGGGGAGACAAGGGAAAGGCACCGATAGACCTTGATGCATAGCATGTATGATCGTAAGCTTGCCTTTTTTTCCAGCCCCAGTGTTTTCAATTCTAAATGTAGTTCAAGTTGATTGCTCCTGCATATTGCTATTTGTATTTTAGAAGTAGTGAGGCAAATATATGCATTTAACCAAACCATATGCATCGTGTAATTCGTACCTTCATTATGAAGTGTTATATCGGACTTGAAATAGTTTATTTAAACAAAAATCATTAATGACACTTGAGGTGCACTAGACAAATTATCTCTTTAACATTTAGCTATTATTTCAAAACTACTAAAACAAAAAAACGGTGACAAGACTTCTGTCACCAACTGAAATAACAACAAAACCTTGACGACAAAAGCTTTGTCGCCAATTGGATTGACAACATGAATTTGTTGTCGGTTCAATTGGCGATAGAGGTGTTGTTGTCAATTCATTTAGCGACAGAGATTTGCTGATTACTAGGCGGGGATCCACGTAAGATTGTCGCCATTTCAAATGGCAATAGATGGTTATTTATGTAATTTTTTAGTAATGATACATTTATGTAATATTGATAAAATTGTATTATTTAAAAAAATTCTAGTGCACTTCTGCTTTGTCATATAAAGTCAGTTCATATTGTCCATTTGTCCTGTGCATGTTAAATATATGTGTTGATTTGAATATCCCTCGTTCCGTGCGCTAATTACATCAAAGAGCTTTTTTTTATCATCCGTCAAATGTTTCACAGCCGTCCATTGCGCTGAGATCTATCAGCTGAAAATGCAAGGTACCTGAAAGATTAAATATGGCAACAGAGGGGATGAATGTTGCCTTAACAATTTCCCCTAAATATTCTCAATCCTTCACTCCAATAGCTACAAAGTTATGAATATCAGATTGAAAACCCAACCCAAAAGCTAGAGAACAAGCATATGAAAATTCTAAAAAATTTAGCACAAACGCTACTACCGCTGTAGAAACTGTGGTACTATCGCGGTGTGGCACGAATAAAAACTGTGGTACTATTGCGGTGCGGTATTGAAAGCATCTAGACCCCTAAAAAGGATTTTGGTAATTAATGAAATTAAGAGAATATGGAATATGGGACTAACGTGTTTTAATGAGTATGCGAAAGGATAGTCCACACACATGAGCGACAAGATGCAAGCCAAAGGACACGCGTGAAAATCAAATCGGCTCAAGACAAAGGTATACTTAGAATAGGACCCCTTTTGAATTTTACCGGTCTTAGGTGAATGGTGGAAGACCGGATTATAGGATAGATGATCGTACCATCAAGAGGGATCTTGGCTAAGTAGCTTGAATACTCATCTCATGTGCCAAATGGTTTTGTCTTAAAAGTTGCATCCTTTAAAGAAATCTAGTTTTCAAAAGAAATCGTGCTCTCGTCTCGGAAGAGCGGTAGTACTGCATGATTTTGAGCGTCGGAACTACCGGAAGCGGAAGTTCCGCAACCAAAATGCGTAGTACGGCCAGCGGAAGATCCGGTTTAGGAGCGGATCAATATTTCGAGAGCACCCTTGGCTCATTCCAAAGTCTTGCGAGGCGGAAGTACGGCTGCGAACGCCGGTACTACATTGCGAGCGAGCGGTAATACCGCATCCTAAAGCGGTACTTCCGGACCGGAAGATCCGGAGGAGAGCGGATCAATTTTTCGGAGCGCCCTCCGGATGAAGCTCGATTTCTCTAGGCGGAACTACCGGCTATTTCAACGTCGGAACTACGCGCATGCGGTAGTTCCGCCACTCGAGCGTACTTCCGAGTCGGAAGATCCGACTTCAAAGCGGATGCATTTTTCGAGCGCCAAGTGCGGGACCCTTTGGAGTTTGGTGGAGCGGTAGTACCGCGCCGACTTTGCGGAACTACGGGTAGCGGTAGTACCGCAAATATCAACGGCGGTAGTACCGCGCCGTCGAATCCAACGGTCACTCTGATGTCGACATAGCCGTTACGCGCGAAGATTTGGTAGCGGTAGTACGGTCTTTGGGAGCGGTAGTTCCGCTCGACCGAAAAATTTTCTGAAACCGGGTCAAACAGCTAGTTTTGGTTGGTGGAGGCTATAAATACCCCCACCACCGCTCAAGGCGAGGTTAGAGACTCATTGTATATTTCTCAAGCCCAAGTGCATTCATTTCACCTCAATTCTCTCTTTGCACATCAAAGTGAGGTGGTTGAGCATTTAGTGCTAGATTTCATTTGCAAATCCATTTGGCACTAGAGTTGCATTCAAGTGAACACCGGATTTATTACTCTTAGTGCTTGCCAAGACTTGGGCGATTCGGTGGAAGTTGCCTCGGTGATCTTCTCAAGAAGATTGTGAGAAGACCGGCAAATTGTGAAGGTTGGAGCTCGCCTACCGGAGTGGGAAGAGCTACACTAGTGATCGAGGTGCTTGGCTCAATTCGTGGAGCCGGTCCGATACGTCCGGGCTTACCTCAACGTGGACTAGGGAAGCCGGCAAGTTTCCGAATACCACGGTAAAAACATCGGTTGTGTCCCTTGTCTCTTTAGCTCTTGTTCTTTTGCTTCATTGAGATCACTTATTTGTTTAGAGCTAAATTGTTGACTGAATTGCATAGGATTAATTGCTTTACATCATTGTCATTTAAATTGTGGAGAATTAATCAAGTAAACAAGAAAAGTTTAAAACCTCCTATTCACCCCCTCTAGTCGGTATCCTTGATCCTACAAGTGGTATCGAGCTTGGTCTCTCACTTTTAGGCTTAACCGTCTAGAGAGAAAAGGATGGCTAGTGAGGGATTTGGTAGGAAAGGCACCTCTATTTGATGGCTCAAATTATGCTTATTGGAAGATTAGAATGTCAATTTATTTAAAGGCCATGAGTCCTAATATTTGGAAAATCGTAAATGATGGTTACGTCATGCCACTTGATCCCGACAACCCAACGGAACAAGATGGGCGTAACACTCATTTAGATGTCCAAGCCATGAATGCTCTTTTTGGGGCCTTAAACGCGGATGAATTCAATAGAGTGAGCAATCTTGAGACGGCTCACGCTATTTGGAATACCCTTTCGGAAATACACGAAGGGACATCCACGGTCAAGGAGGCAAAATTGCATCGGCTTAGGATTAAATATGAGACATTCATAATGTTGCCCCATGAGGACATCAATGAGATGTACACACGGCTCAACAACATTGTGAATGAGCTCAAAGGCCTTGGCACTAACCTCTCGGATCTTGATGTTGTGAGAAAGATGCTTAGGGCTCTACCGGAGAAATACGAGATGTTGGTAACTCTCTTCCTCAACTCACCGGAATTGGCAAGAATAACGCCAACACAACTCTTGGGTAATCTAATTACCAATGAGTTGTACAAGAAGGACAAGGAGGAACTTTTGGAGCAATCCACCTCCAAAGGGAAGAAGATCACCGCCTTCAAGGCAAAGGCGGTGGCAAGTGAAGAGTCCAAGATGAAGAAGAAGACTCAAGAAGAACTTGCCCTCCTTGTGAGAAGGATGAACAAGTTCATGAGAAGACGCTCAAATCGAGGAGGAGGCTATGATAAAGGAAAAAGTGGCAATCATCCTCCAACAAAAACAAGTATAGCAACATCCGTTGCTATGAGTGCGATGAGAAGGGCATATAGCTTCACAATGTCCCACAAAGAAGGATGACAAGGAGAAGTCATCCAAGAAGAAAGGCTATCATGGCAAGAAGAAGCTTTTCAAGAAGCTCCACAAAGACGGCAAAAATGAAGCCCACATTGGTGAGTGGGATTCCGATGAGGAATACTCCGACTCCGACTCTAGTGAGGATGAGTCTCCCAAGAAGAAGGGACTTGTCGGCATCGCCATCAAGGAAGCTCCATCGCTATTCTCCACTCCCACATGTCTTATGGCAAAAGGGGAGAAGGTAAAAACTCTAGATGATGATGAACCCTCCTATGATGATTTGATGGACATGTTAGTAGAACTAAATGAATTTCTTGGAAAAGAAAAGTCAAAATTCAAGGTTTTGAAAAGGGAGCACATAGCTCTTCAAAAAACCTATGAGGAGCTAAAGGAAGCTCATGACTTGCATACAAATAAGTCTAGTATGAGTATTGGCATATCTTGCAATATTTTGAATGAGATGCCTAGTGTAGAGAAAGTAACATCTAGCATGTCTACCTCTTGTGATGACTTACTTTCTATGCCATATTCCTCTAAGACTGATTCATCTAATGCTTTGTCTCATGTTCATGATGATATGCTAGTAGATGAAAACCAAAATTTAAAAGAACAAGTCCTAATATTGAATAAAAGTTTGGAAAGAGCATACAAGGGAAAAGACACCCTTGATAAATTGTTAAATACCCAAAGATGCTCTTTCAATAAGGAAGGACTTGGATACATTCCCAAGAAAGGTAAGAAACCGATATCCAAACCTCCAAGGTTTGTAAATGAGAATGGTAAGTATTGTACAAAATGCCGGAATGTAGGACATATGGTAAATGATTGTTCTAGAAATAGTGTGCATTCCATTGGCTTGTATAATTCTTGTTACATGCTTAAAAAATCTAAAAATGGAAATGTAATTGCTTATTTTATTGGCACCTCGATTTTGGGTGCTAAAAGGAAATCCATTTGGGTGCCCAAAACCTTGGTTACAAACCTCCAAGGACCCAAACAAATTTGGGTACCTAAAAGAACTTGATTTTCTTTTGTAGGTGAACTATAAAACCGGCGGAAGGCATTGGGTGTTGGATAGTGGTTGCACTCAACACATGACCGGAGACCGGAAGATGTTCACCACCTTTGAGAGTGGAAGCAATGACAAAATCACCTTTGGAGACAATAGCAAAGGAAAGGTATTGGGATTGGGTAGAATCGCTGTCTCTAACGACCTTTCAATTTCTAATGTATCACTAGTCGAAACATTAAATTTTAACTTGCTATCTGTTGCTCAATTATGTGATCTAGGCTTAACATGCTCATTCTCAAAAGAAAATGTTATAATCTCAAAAGACAATAATAATGAACTAGTCTTTAAAGGCTTTAGATTTGGGAATCTCTATTTGGTAGATTTCACTTCAAATGATGCATGCTTAAAAACTTGTTTAATTGCAAAAACTTCTTTGGGTTGGCTTTGGCATAGGATACTAGGTCATGTGGGTATGGTTCAACTTAAAAAGCTTTTCAAACATGATCTAGTGATTGGCTTGAAAGATGTGAAGTTTGAGAAAAATCGACTTTGTAGTGCTTGTCAAGTCGGAAAACAAGTCGCTAGTTCTCACCCTTCCAAAAGTATCATGTCAACCTCTAGACCATTGGAGCTCTTACACATGGATTTGTTTGGGCCAACAACCTATAAGAGCATCGGAGAAATAGCTATTGTTTAGTCATTGTGGATGATCACTCTAGATACACATGGGTCTTCTTCCTAAATGACAAAAGTGAAACCTCCGGATTTTCAAAAGTTTTTCAAAAAGAGCCCAAAATGAATTTGATTTTAAAATAAAGAAAATTAGGAGTGACAATGGTTAGAGTTCAAAAATACAAAAGTTGAAGACTTTGTGATGATCTTGGAATAAAGCACGAACTTTCCACAACCTACACTCGGAGCAAAATGGAGTTGTAGAGAGGAAAAATCGAACATTGATTGAAATGGCTAGGACAATGCTTGATGAGTATAATACTTGACAAGTTTTGGGCGGAAGCTATTAACACCGCTTGTCATGCCATAAATCGCTTTACTTACATCGACTTCGAAAAGACTTCCTATGAACTACTTATTGGAAGGAGACCGAACATCTCTTAGTTTAGAGTATTTGGTTGCAAATGCTATATTCTAAGAAAAGGTGTTCGGCTCTCAAAATTTCAAAGTCGTTGTGACGAAGGCTTCCTTTTAGGTATTCCTCAAATAGTAAAGCCTATAGGATCTTTAATAAAAATTCGGATTAGTTGAAGAATCATGTGATGTACAATTCGATGAAACTAATGGCTCTCAAGAGGAGCAAGAAAATTTGGATGATGTAAGTGATGAAGGATTACGAAAAGCTATGGAAAACATGCAAATTGGAGACATCAAGCCAAAGGAAGATCCATCTTCACCAAGCTCATCAAGACAAGTAGAGCCACCTACTTCATATACCCCAAGCAATGTTCAAGTTGTTGAAGACGAGCAAAAAGATCAACAACAAAACAATTTCAAGATTCACAATGCGATTGCCAAGGATCATCCAATAGATCAAATATTGGGTGATGTGAGTAAGGGTGTTCAAACTCGCTCTAGAGTAGCTTTATTTTGTGAACATTACTCTTTTGTTTCTTCTCTTGAGCCTAAACGTGTAGATGAGGCTCTAGATGATCCGGATTGGGTAATGCCATGCATGAAGAATTAAACAACTTCGCTCAAAATGAAGTATGGACCTTGGTGGAAAGACCCGAAGAGCACAATGTGATTGGCACCAAATGGGTCTTCCGAAACAAACAAAATGAAAATGGCATTGTGGTAAGAAACAAGGCAAGGTTAGTAGCTCAAGGCTATACTCAAGTCGAAGGTTTAGACTATGATGAAACATTTGCACCCGTTGCTAGACTTGAGTCAATTAGAATCTTGCTTGCTTTTGCATCTAGCTTTGATATTAAATTATTTCAAATGGATGTTAAAAGTGCTTTCTTAAATGGAACAATCTCCGAACTTGTATTTGTTGAACAATCTCCGGGGTTCGAAGATCCAAAATGTCCTAATCATGTTTATAAACTTGCAAAGGCATTGTATGGTTTAAAACAAGCTCCTAGAGCTTGGTATGAACGACTTAGAAATTTCCTTATTTCAAAGGGATTTAAAATTGGCAAGGTAGATACAACACTATTCACAAAAGTCATTGGTGGTGATTTCTTTGTATGCCAAATTTATGTTGATGACATTATATTTGGTTCTACTAACCAAGATTTTTGTGAAGAATTTGGTGATATGATGTCTAGGGAGTTTGAGATGTCCATGATAGGAGAATTAAGCTATTTTCTTGAACTTCAAATCAAGCAACGTAAAGATGGGACATTCATAAGCCAAACAAAGTACATTAAAGATCTTTTCGAAAAGTTTGGCATGAAAGATGCAAAGCCCATCAAGACACCAATGGCAACCAACGGGCATCTAGACCTTGGCGAAGGAGGTAAGTCGGTAGATTCAAAGCTTTATAGATCCATGATTGGTAGTTTGCTTTATCTTACCGCATCTAGGCCCGATATCATGTTTAGTGTATGCATGTGTGCTCGCTTTCAAGCTTCACCAAAAGAGTGTCATTTAAAAGCGTAAAAGGATCTTGAGATATTTGAAACATTCCCCAAACATAGGACTTTGGTATCCTAAAGGTGCTAAATTCGATCTAATTGGATATTCAGATTCGATTATGCGGGTTGCAAAGTGGATAGAAAAAGCACCTCGGGAAGTTGTCAATTTCTAGGTAGATCCTTAGTGTCTTGGTCTTCAAAGAAACAAAACTCCGTAGCACTCTCAACCGTGAAGCCGAATATATTTCCGCCGGGAGTTGTTGTGCTCAATTATTATGGATGAGGCAAACATTGTTGGATTATGGAATAAGCTTCGATAAAGTGCCTTTATTGTGTGACAATGAAAGTGCCGTGAAAATATCCAATAACCCAGTCCAACACTCAAGAACTAAGCACATAGATGTACGCCACCACTTCTTGAGGGACCATGTTGGTAAGGAGATATTTGCATTAGCCACATCCGGACCAAGACCAATTAGCGGATATATTCACCAAGCCATTAGATGAGAATCATTTTGCAAGCTTAGGAGTGAATTAAATGTCTTGGATTACTCAAATGTTGCATAAATTTATGGTAAATTTAAATGCATGCTCTTAGAGGAAGCTTGAGAGGTTGTTTGAAATTATGTCTTTATGCAAAGGGTTTTGATTTATAAAGGTAAAATGCAAAAGTATTTGATTATATTATTTTGTTCTGTTTAATGCATAATGATCCTTAAAGACTTTAGTTGAATGCAAAATCTAGGGATCATTTGCATCTATAGTCCTAAAGTTCAAATTCTGTGAAGTCTCAGAAAATGCGGAACTACAGCGCCTCTGCAGTACTTAGGGAGCGGTATTTCGTCAGAGAAGCGGTACTACCGCTTGGCGGTACTCTGACCGCATCCGCGGTACTACCGGACTTGCATTTAAGGGGGAGCAACTGCCCGCGCCCGAGGGTTCTCCTCTGTTGGCCCCCACTCCACTCCGGTACTTCCTCCCTACTTCCGCCCGAGCCCGTACCTCTCCTCTCCTCTCTCTCTCTCCACAAAGAACCGCCCAAACCGCACCGCAAAATCGTCGGATCCAGTGGTGATTTCTTCGTTTCCTCAACGCAAATCAATTTCCCAGGGTTCAACTCCTTCGATCCTCAAGGTATTTGAATCAAAACCTCTTTTAATCTTCTTCTTTTGAACCCTAGGTCATGCTTAAGGTTAAATCGAAATATAATTGATTTTGCCAACTATTTCTAGGAAATTGAGTATATTTGGTGTTCGGGTATATACAAACCCATTCCATGGATTCACTCAAGAAAACACCAAAGATTCATTCACATTTCCAAAACCCTAGAATCGGCCAGAGCGGAACTACTGCTCGGCGGTTTGCATGTACTACTTATGAGCGGTACTACCGCCCGAGCAGCGGTACTACCGTTTTAATGACATTTTGGCAAATTCAACTTATTTTCTTTTGAATCTAATTTGGCCATATTCCCTCTATCTCATAATCCATTCTTCTTGTGCCTAGATGCCTAGAACAAGAGCGGCTTCCAAAAAGTCCTATGCCTCAGGGAGTTCCTCAAGCCCTCGTGCTCTTCCATCCCCCAAGGTGACTCAAAAGGCAGCCCAGGACAGAGGGAAGAGGCCTGCGCCAGCCCCTGAGTCTGACTCCGGATCTGAAACAAAGTCTGAGCATCCTATTCCTCCAAGCTCTCCCATGGAATCATCTGAAGAAGATATAGCTGGAAGGGAGTGTCTTGAAATCAATCTGAAAAAGATTTCGTCTGATGAGTATGCTCACCTGCGTCATACCAACCAGTATGATCTTCCATCAAACTCAATCAATCCACAATTCCATACCAAGTTCCAGGAGAAGATATTTGATGAGATGTATGGACCAGATCGCCAGTTTGCAGATCATAAATTCATCGATCGGATCATATTGATGGTATTGACAAGTCGATGGCACTTTCCGGTTATTCGACATGATCGGTCTCAATCACCTTGTAGCGCTAGGACGTGACTACAATGAGACCTTCATCCGGCGCTTTTATGCTACGATGCATATCTCTCCGACCTTCGAACATGACTTGGATGACGGTATGTACCGGATATGAGGCCACCAAGCATGACTTTGAGCTTGTCTTAAGGGCGAACTAAGTGCTTATGAGAAGGTATATGACAAACTGCTCTCAATCTCAATCTGGATGCCATATATCCTTTCTACAACATCTGCAGAAAAATTCACGCTTGGCAAGAATGTTGGACTTCAACCCATTCCCAGCTTGATCAATCGCATCATCAATCATACCATTCTTCCAAAAGGTGGTAACTATGATGCCATTCGAGGACATGTATGGAATATCCTAGACTATATTATGAAGGGGAAGTTTGATGTAGTGGATGTAATCTTGAGGAGATAGTTGCCTCCAAAATGATCGCTTCAAGCGCATTAACTATGCACCCTATATCATGGCCTTGATTGACTCTAAGTTTCTCTATCGTGGAGGTCGCGGTGGTGTGCATAAGCCATACAAGCCAAGACCAGAGCCTCCCATTCCCACTACTTTTCGCTAGGCAGACGACGGCTCGAGCGCGGGCTCATCATCTGCGGCAGCGGGAGAAGCGACCACTCGGTCCCGGGCAGCAGCGGCCCAACCTTCAGCAGTTCTACTCTTCTCTCGATTGAGGGCTTCTCTACTCTCAACTCTAGGATGGATAGGGTGGATGAGCGTCTCGACTCCATTGACAGCGGTTTGACCTCGTTAGATGGTGGGTTGCAGATCTTGAGCGCTCACCCTCGCCTCGTCGCTATGGTCGTCGCCAGTAAAACTGCTCATGATCCTCATGACCCTCTCGAAATTGATCTCTTTTTTTGGTACTTGATGCCAAAGGGGGAGAATATTTTATTTTGGGAGTTTACTTTACTTGTGGTATTTGGACCTATGGGCTTATCTACTATGTTTTTTAATTATCTATGGATGGTTGTAATGAACTTATGTTTGATGCTTGGATGTAATGAACCTTATGATCATGGTTGTAATGAACTTATGTTTGGTGCTTGGATGTAATGAACCTTATGATCATGGTTGTAATGAACTTATGTTTGGTGCTTGGATGTAATGAACCTTATGATCATGAGTTGATGATATTACTTAGCTGTCTATCTCTCGTTGAATAACTTTGTCTTGTGCATCTTGTATAAAATGTCGTAATCTTTATCTATGCACATGTTTAGGGGGAGTCATATTCCCTCTTGGACTCTAAAATGAAAATAGTTCTTTTATCTAAATAAATCTTATTGCATAAGAACTACTCTCTCATTCAAAGTTCACATAGAATATACAATTTGTTGTCTAACAATTTGATATATTCAAATCTTTCATCTCTCAAAATTTGGGTTGTCATCAATTACCAAAAGGGGAGATTGAAAGCATCTAGACCCCTAAAAGGATTTTGGTAATTAATAAAATTAAGAGAATATGGAATATGGGACTAACGTGTTTTAATGAGTATGCGAAAGGATAGTCCACACACATGAGCGACAAGATGCAAGCCAAAGGACACGCGTGAAAATCAAATCGGCTCAAGACAAAGGTATACTTAGAATAGGACCCTTTTGAATTTTACGGTCTTAGGTGAATGGTGGAAGACCGGATTATAGGATAGATGATCGTACCATCAAGAGGATCTTGGCTAAGTAGCTTGAATACTCATCTCATGTGCCAAATGGTTTTGTCTTAAAAGTTGCATCCTTTAAAGAAATCTAGTTTTCAAAAGAAATCGTGCTCTTATGCGGAAGAGCGGTAGTACCGCAGATTTTGAGCGTCGGAACTACAGGAAGCGGAAGTTCCGCAACCAAAATGCGGTAGTACCGCCAGCGGAAGATCCGGTTTAGGAGCGGATCAATATTTCCAGAGAGCACCCTTGGCTCATTCCAAAGTCTTGCGAGACGGAAGTACGGCTGCTTGAACGCCGGTACTACCGCTGCGCGATAATACCGCATCCTAAAGCGGTACCGGACCGGAAGATCCGGAGGAGAGCGGATCAATTTTTCCAGAGCGCCCTCGGATGAAGCTGGATTTCTCTAGCGGAACTACGGCTATTTCAACGTCGGAACTACGGCGCATGCGGTAGTTCCGCCACTCAAGCGTACTTCCGAGTCGGAAGATCCGACTTCAAAGCGGATGCATTTTTCCAGAGAGCGCCAAGTCTGGGACCCTTTGGAGTTTGGCTGGAGCGGTAGTACCGCGCCGACTTTGCGGAACTACCGGGTAGCGGTAGTACCGCAAATATCAACGGCGGTAGTACCGCGCCGCCGAATCCAACGGTCACTGCAGACGTCTGACATAGCCGTTCTGGCGCGAAGATTTGGTAGCGGTAGTACCGGTCTTTGGGAGCGGTAGTTCCGCTCGACCAGAAAATTTTCTGGAAACTGGGTCAAACGGCTAGTTTTGGTTGGTGGAGGCTATAAATACCCCCACCACTGCTCAAGGGCAGAGGTTAGAGACTCATTGCATATTTCTCAAGCCCAAGTGCATTCATTTCACCTCAATTCTCTCTTTGCACATCAAAGTGAGGTGGTTGAGCATTTAGTGCTAGATTTCATTTGCAAATCCATTTGGCACTAGAGTTGCATTCAAGTGAACACCGGGATTTATTACTCTTAGTGCTTGCCGGCACTTGGACGATTCGGTGGAAGTTGCCTCGGTGATCTTCTCAAGAAGATTGTGAGAAGACCCGGCAAATTGTGAAGGTTGGAGCTCGCCTACCGGAGTGGGAAGAGCTACACTAGTGATCGAGGTGCTTGGCTCAATTCGTAGAGCCGGTCCGATACGTCCGGGCTTACCTCAACGTGGACTAGGGGAAACCGGCAAGTTTCCGAATACCACGGTAAAAACATCGGTTGTGTCCCTTATCTCTTTAGCTCTTGTTCTTTTGCTTCATTGAGATCACTTATTTGTTTAGAGCTAAATTGTTGACCAGAATTGCATAGGATTAATTGCTTTACATCATTGTCATTTAAATTGTGGAGAATTAATCAAGTAAACAAGAAAAGTTTAAAAACCTCCTATTCACCCCCCCTCTAGTCGGTATCCTTGATCCTACAGGTATGACCGCTATGGTACTAGTGGAACTACCACCCCTTCGATGAACAGAGAAAACAACCTGAGTTCCAAAGCAAAAAACAAAGAAACTTTTGGTCTACAGATCCAAATGTCATGAAAATTGGCAGCGATCTACTCTAGGTTATTGTGAATCTATTTCAACAAACGATTATGAAAATCATGAACAAAGTTAAGACCATTTTTAGTTTCAAGGAAAAGTGCACCACACCCAAGTCAAAACCAAATCCGATAAATACAACTTGCTTGTGGGTAGATGATAACTAAGAAGGGTCTAGATGTATTCTCACATATCACAGCAAGTTAGATCACCAAAGAAACCTAACCAAAAACTCTCAAATTAAGAGGTGGATCATAGAGGCTAAAGTTAAGTAAAATCGAGTTTTCTTATGAGTCTTGCTATCAAAGTGTCTAGATGGATGAAGATATATTCCCAATGATTATCTTCATCTCTCATGAGTCACGGTATAGTTGACGACCACGGCGCCTACGGGGCGTATGGACGCCACGGCGAGCCACGTTAAGTCGCCTAGCACATGCAGGTATTTATCCCAATCCCACGTACATATCTCTACGTGACTCCTATTAATATCTGCCGACTGTGCTCTCTCTCCCCCGCACTCACTTCTCTCCTCTCCCCGTCACCTTCTCCCCCCGCCGCCTCGCCTCCTCTCCTCTCCCTGGCGCCTCACCTCTTCCCCCACCGCCTCGCCCCTCCCCGATGCCTTTTCTCCACGCCGCCTCGCTTCCTCTCCTCTCCCCGACACCTCCTCCCCTACCACCTCGTCTCCTCCCCCCCGCCCCTCCCTGGTGCTTCCTCCCCTCCCAGCCGCCTCCCCCCCACCCCCACCCTTGCCCCGCTTCCCCCAAGTCACAACGAATGTCCATGGTATCCACCTATCTCCGCCGTGACATCTAGACAATGCCGTAACAACCATGGTGTTGATGAGAGTTATGCAATGTCTATTCTCCCCCGTTACATCGACCTTAAATCAACAGATAGAATTGATTGTTACCTCTTTTTTAGTGGAAATGTACTAGTACCTCTTGATACTTTTCAAAGATGGTAAAAAACCCCTGCATCAAAATGCATTTGCAAAACCCGTGACACCCGTTTGCTTCTCTGTTTATGTCGGGGTTTGCTACTCGGCGGCCGCCTGCTGCATTCTTCGTTTCGTGACCGAACGCTCAACGCTGGTGCCCCTGTCGTCCGTCCACCCCCGAGCACCTTCGTCGCCGTCCTGCCCCTACAAACGGAAATTCTGGTTTCTCAGCTAGTTCACATTTCTAACTGAAATGTTAAAATTTCCAGTTGAAAGTCCAATGTTTCGATCAGAAGCTTTAGATTTCCAATCGAAAGTTCAAATTTGAACTAAAAATTTCACCTTTCACTACGAAAAATTGACTACCATTTCTGTTTGGTTTCTATAAAAGCAGGGCCGATTGATCTGTGGTCTAAACAAATGACTATGAATCGAAGTTTTCAAACCTTCACCTGAAAATTTTAGCTAGCTTTCAACGGCGAGTTAAACGGTGGCGGCGAAGACGACGAGACGGATGATTAACCAACCGACAGCGTCCACGCACGTAAGAGTACTTTCATTCTTTTTCGTTTGGACGGAGGGATGAAGAACCGGCTGCAGATTCTTTTGCAAAACAGTATTTCTGAGTTCTCACTATTTCACAGTCGTCGGTCGGGACACAGAAGTCTCAGACAACGCGCATGTGCTCGTTGGTTTTCTCGACTCCTCGTCTCGTTTTTCGGTCCAAGAGGTGTTCATTTGCGCTTTTAGTTTTTTCCCTTACTGTAGCAGCTCTTTTTTACCGTTTCTGTTGATAGCTTTTTTTCAGTATAATTAAATTAAAAAATAGTTATATCAACTTTTTTCACTGTACCAGCTAGTAGCTTTTTTAGTATAATTAAATTTTTTAAAAATAAAAAATTATATCATCACAGATAATACAAAGTAAATAAGAGGAAAAAAGAGAATAAAAAACTAGAAAAAAAATAAAATTAATGAGCTAAAAGCATAAACTCTAATGAGCACCACCATACCTTGGAAGCTTCCATTGGCTACATGCATTATCAGTCAAACGAACAAGATGGAAAATCGTGATAGAAAAGAGCAAATCATGCACGCACGCGCGCGGTGTAATACCACACACGTTGTACACGCACGCTTCCATTGGATCCGTCTCAATTCACGAGCACCGTAAAGCTCCTTCCAATCTTCTGCTGCTATTATATGAATGCACCCAGACCCAACTCGTCCGTCCTAGCCATCATCCCATCGTGTGGTGTCGGAGTTGGGAGCTAAGTTTTGAACTCTAATCAATCAATCGTCGAACAGCGACGTTGCGTTATACGTACGTGCGTGCGTGTTCGGTGTCATCATCCGTACGTGGCTAGCTATACATGGCTTACGCGGTCAAGGCGTCCCCGTCTTCCTCGGCGCCGTCGCTGCCCTTCACAAGGCGGCGGGCGGCGGGGGCAGTGGTGACGGCGGGGAGGCGTGTGCAGGTCAGGGCGCTCGCCGCGGCGGCCTCGCTCGATCAGGCGGCGCCCGTGCCCGCCGCCGCCGGCAAGCGCGGCCGGCTGTCGGTGTCGCAGACCTTATCCAGTCTCAGGAGAAGGGCAAGGTACGAGCGTAACGTAGGCTTGTGTTTTGCAGCATGGACGTACGTGAGGATCGATGCTAAAGTTTTGTTGATTGCGCGCGCGCGCGTGAACATGCAGACGGCGTTCATCCCGTACATCACCGCCGGCGACCCCGACCTGGAGACGACGGCGGAGGCGCTGAGGCTCCTCGACGCCTGCGGAGCCGACGTCATCGAGCTCGGCATGCCGTTCTCGGATCCCTACGCCGATGGCGCCGTCATCCAGGTGCGTACGTACCTACACACGCGCGATCACTCAATCGGTCGCGTCCCGTACCTGCGCTTCGCACGCGCGCTCGCTCGTGCGAGCTGGCTTAAGTCGACGTATCCCGCGGGCACTTGTTGATTAATATCTTCTTCAGGCTTCCGCGGCGCGGGCCCTGGCGGGCGGCGCGACGGCGGACCGCGTGATGTCGATGCTCAAGGAGGTGACGCCGGAGCTGTCCTGCCCGGTGGTGCTCTTCTCGTATTTCGGCCCCATCATGCGGCGAGGAGTGGCGAGCGTCACGGCCGCAGTCAAAGAAGCCGGTGTGCAAGGTAACTAGGCTAATTCATTCCCCTAGAAAAACTAGGCTAATTAATCTGACTTGCACATGTACGATGAAAATACTACTATGGATTCGCCGTTAGTTCATTCGTCTCTGTGTGCTGAGACAAAAGCTCGACATGTACGTTTTAACGTTTACCTATATGTATAATCTAATCATCTTGCCTACTGTATATTGTCCTATACGTACATCATTCTGCATTTTAAATGGATATTATTGCGGGACTCTATCTTGGGTAGATCATCGACTGGATCTTAATGCATCCTGGACGGTTAATTTATTAATGCACCACTCCAACTCCAAGCTCTGTCCTATTATCCTAATTAATATATCTCTGATGAGTACGTGTTCTAGAATATTACTACGTGGATAAGGGCATTTTATTCGGCATGATATGCATATATCATGTAGTCTGATATTTGCGTTTTAAGTTTCAAGAACTAATTGATATTCTAAATGCTAAACTGAAGCTATATCAGTGTATCCACATGCATATTGTCTTTTCATTCGAAGATTCTTTTTTTATACAATTAATGGAGTTACTAATTCACAGATTGTTACATGTGTTCCAGGTCTTATAGTACCTGATCTTCCTTATGGAGAGACATATGATTTCAGGAATGAATCCATTAAGAACAACCTAGAGCTGGTATGTTGGCCACTTCAACGATATATATATAGCTCTTTAAGCATTTCCTATTACTATTTCTATATTACAATGCTAAAACAAAGCAAGTATAGTGGTACCAGTCATTAACAAGCTCTGTTCTGTATGAATTAATGGCTGCAGGTGCTGCTTACAACCCCAGCTACACCAGCAGATAGGATGAAGGAAATCACAAAAGCTTCAGAAGGGTTTGTTTATCTTGTAAGTGCCAATGGATAAAACCCTAATTAGCTGCTTTTGCAAGTTTAATTATCTTTGTGACCAGGAGTCCAGGACCTGATAGCATTTCCTTGTCCTAATCGTATTGCGCAGGTAAGCGTCAATGGAGTTACAGGTCCTCGCGCAAACGTGAACCCTCGTGTCAAGGATCTTCTTCAGGAGATTAGGCAGGTATGCAGAAAAGAAAGAAAAAACATCTTTGTTTATCAGGAAATAGTAAACATTAATGTCCTATGTGCTTATATGATACTGTGAATCACATAGCTTCTGTCACTGTCTGCAGGTCACTGACAAAGCTGTTGCTGTTGGCTTTGGCATATCGACCCGTGACCATGTTAGACAGGTAGATAGCTAACTAGCTAGCTAGATACACCACAAAATTTAATCGCAAAACTTTACCAGATAGTTAAGTTGTTGCCTTCATCAACTGTTAATGGACACAGATTGCAGAGTGGGGTGCAGATGGAGTGATTATTGGCAGTGCAATGGTCAGACAGTTAGGTGAAGCAGCTTCTCCCAAAGAAGGGCTGAGAAGGCTAGAAGAGTATGCCAGGAGCCTGAAGGATGCACTGCCATGATAATGTATATATAAAAACAGTTTATTGCCGAGCTAGCATGAATAGGCCGAAGCAATGGAGCTGTCTGTTCTTTTGGTCTGACAAGAAGATACCAGTAGTATATCGATTGGAAAGTTAATTCTTTCCTAATTTCCTTCTCGTTATTTAGGGTTTAATTAGAGAGTGCTGTTGTATCTTTTATTTTTTGCGAGGAAAGAGTGTGGTTACATCTGCTCCTAATCACAGAGGGCTTTGTTTATGAGCTCCAAATAAATTGTAGATTTGATTACCTCGCCCAGTTGTGAGCCATGCAAGATTGTATTTCAATCCTACGACTCTGATTAGATTATTGGATTAGTTTTGCCTGAAACTGATCTGGTATCTAGATCATGATCCCATGCAGTAGGACTGTTCAAACCCATTTCAAACTTGTCAGGCAAAAACCGGAATGGTGTGTGAGTACCCCAGATGATTGCATGCCGTGCTTCCGCATGCAGCTCCAAGTACAATGTGTTATGAATAGCTCTTGTATTCATATAAGGCCAATGGGCCGGTATATATACACAAAGTACAGGTGGTAAATATGCAAAGAACCCCTCATAACAATGGGGAATAACAAACTATACATATATCTCTAACACCCCTCAAACTCATGGTGGATCAACAACACCGAGTTTGGAGAGGTAGAAGGCGTCTTGTGCTCGACTCAGGGCCTTCGTGAAGAAATCCGCTATCCGAAGCTCCGAAGGCACATACTGAAGAGTAATCACCTGATCATGCACGCAAGTCCGCATGAAAGAAGCATCAACACCAATGTGCTTGGTGAGCTCATGCTTCACAGGATCACGAGCAATACTGATAGCACTGCATTTGTCGACAAAAGAGGGTCGGTGTAGTGACAAACACCAAAATCCTCAAGTAACCACCGTAGCCAAGTAATCTCTGTCAAGAGAGCCATAGCTCGCAACTCACCTCTGCACTCGAGCGGGACACTGCATCTGCTTTCTTCGTCTTCCGGCAATAAGAGAACCACCAAGAAAAACACAAGATGCGAGATAGACCGCGATCGAGGGATCGCCGCCCAAGTAGCATCCGAATAGGCTCAAGTCAGAACGAATCGAACGTGGAAAGAAAAGACGGCGAGAGATAGTCCCACGAAGGTATCGCAGAACTCGAAGAAGGTGGTGTAGTGAACTGAGTGGGAGCTGAAACAAACCGACTCGAATATGAACTGGATAAGTGATATCCGAACGAGTAACGACAAGATAGACAAGACTTCCAACAAGATGACGATGGCGAGTCGGATCGAGAAAGAGGCTCGCCATCGAGGGTCGGAGGTGAGCATTGAGCTCCATGGGAGTCTCAACGATCTGTTGATCGATGAGAGAGGCGCGATCAAGAAGATCTGAATATATTTCTCTTGGGACATAAAGAAACCATCCGAGTGGAAGTAACCTCAATCCCAAGGAAGTAATGAATAGGACCAAGATCCGACATAAGGAATCGCTCACTAAGACGAGCCTTGACAAAGGCAATGTACTCGTAATCATCTCCGTAATTATCATATCATCAACATACAGAGAAGAAGAGTCCGACCACGAGGCGAAGTGTGGACAAAGAGCGCAGATCATGATCACTAGCTGAAAAACCAGCGGCAGTGACCACAGAGGAGAAGCGCTCAAACCAAGCACGAGGGCTTGTTTAAGGCCATAGAGAGAGCGGCGGCGACAAACCATGCCCTCGAGAATGAATACCCGGTGGCGGATGCATGTAGACCTCCTCACGCAACTCGCCATTAAGAAAGGCATTCTTGACATCAAGCCGAGAGCAGCACTGGTGGCGGCGACGCCACCGAAAGAAGAGTGCGAAGTGGTCATGTGGGCCACAGGAGCAAAAGTCTCGTCATAGTCAACACCATGCTCTGCTGGAAACCACGAGCAACAAGACGCGCCTTATAGCGCTCAAGAGAGCCATCGAGCGAGTCTTAATCTTATAGACCCACTTACATGTGATGGGATGAGAATGAGATGGCAAAGGAACAAGATCCCAAGTACCCGATGCGCTCGAGGCAGCAATCTCTCGGCTATGGCAAGCTGCCACTCGGGGTGAGTAACACATCCCGGTAGGAGACAAAGCTCACGAGTAGCTGCACCAGCAAAGGAAAAACGGGCAGGAGGCCGAATCGACTGGCGATCGCGGAGAGCGTAGCGAGGAGAAGAAGACCCATCAGGGGACGATGGAGCATCAGAAGAAGATGGAACATCAGAAGAAGAAGGCTCATCTGGAAGGTCCTCAATACAAGGTCGACGAGTGTAGACGATAAGGGGAGAAGGAACTGTAGTGGAAGGAACCTGCGAAGTCGTAGGAGACGACACAGGCGGCGACAACGGTGAAGAGGCCACAGGGGGAATATGTGGACTCAGTGGAACAGGTGGACGAGGGCAAAACAGATATAGGTGTATCTGGAAAAGTCAAGAAAGACAGAGGCTCCACAGAGGAAGCCGAAGGAGAGGCAGGACATGGGTAGAATGGGCGAGACTCGTCGAAAGTCACATCCCGAGAAACCCGCATCCGTCGACCAACAGATCCCAGCACCGATAGCCCTTGTGCTCGGCGCTATATCCCGAAAAACACACTCAACGGTGGCGGTCGGTTTGGTGCGTTCTCGAGGGCAAGGAGAACGTAGCAAACGCAGCCAAGCAGATGAAGGGCGAGTAGTCGAAGAAGACCACGAGACGCTCAACGGGGATCGCACCCTTAAGAGCGAAGAGGGTCGTATGTTGACGAGATAGGTGGCGATGGAAACGACCTCGGCCCAAAAGTGAGGTGGAATAGAGGCGGCGATCATCGAGCACGAGCCGTCTCAAGGAGGTGACGATGCTTGCGCTCAGCGACACCATTCTCGAGCATGAGCACGGGACAAGAGAATCGGCGAGAGTGCCTGCTCGCCAAAGGAAGCTGCGCAGTGGCGAGAGAGGTACTCGCCGGCAGAATCACTCTAAAGACACGAATAGGAGTGGAGAAGCGTGTGTGTATCATCGTGGCAAATTGTTTATAGATAGATAAGACCTCACTATGAGAAGACATGAAATATATCCAAGTGTGGCGAGAGAAATCATCTATAAAAATAATATAATAACGATGACCCCTTTCAAACGAAGGAGCCGGACCCCAAACATCCGAATGAACAAGATCAAAGGACGCCGAGACACAGTCTCACTATGAGGATAAGGAAGGCTGAATCATTTTACCTAACTTACACTACGACAATCTAAAGACACGTCTCCGAGATGCACCCGAAGACCACAACGAACTAAGGGCGACAGACGGATCCACACAGATGGCCAAGACGGTGATGCCACCGCTGGAAAGAGCCGGTAGACGAAGTGGCGTGGCGGAGAGGCGCGCCGATGGTGGCAGCGGAAGGAAGGTGAAGCGGTCAAGCTCCCGAGACGCTGTGAGTCACGGCGCGAGGCCGAACCAACCGAGCTCCGTGTGGCGATCCCGAACACAACAAGAGTCGAGTCGAGAATAACCCGATAACCAAGGTCGATGTCGCCAGCAGAAAGAAGGCGCAAGGTAAGGCGAGGAACATGAGCAATGAAGGAACATGAAAAGAGGAGTTGCTAAGAGATCCTCGACTGAGAGACGAAAAGAGATGTACCATCAGCAGTAAGAACGCTCGACAGAGAATCAAGAGGTGTAATAGAAGACAGTGGAAGGATCGGGAGTCATGTGAAAGGATGCTCCGAATCAAGAATCCACGGGAGGTACCGATGTGTAGGAGGTGGTCTCTCGGTGCCGAAGAGTCGATGAGCGAACTCGCAGAACACGCCGAGGAGAACACGGCGGCAAGTGGCGTCGAAGTCCGGCTATCTCTTTCGGTGAGAGAAGTCTGCTGAAGAAGTCGAGGCGACGTCGTCGTAGAAGCACTAGTGCCGAGAAGAACGGCGTGAAAGATGCGTTTCTTCTTGTAGCACCGGACTCGGTGTGGTCATCCATGTCGCGGAGGAACAGTGAGGCGGCCACCTCCGGACGGAGGACGGCCACCACCACTGTGTGCTAGCCGGAGGAGGCGATGTAGCAGCGGACGGCGGCGAGCACGAAGGAGTGGCATCGCACCAGCACCACTCGACGAGTCTCCTCTGCGCGTATCTCGGTAAGAGCCTCTAGAAGAGTGACACGAGGATGGCGTGCAAGGAGCCGGCACGCCTTTGCTCGAACTTCGGGGCGGCGAGTAAGGAACTCGTAAACCCGCTGAAACTCAGTCGGCCACGGATATCCAGCAAGCACGGACGAGTGCGGCGGCAGGCGGTGCAGTGAGTCCAAGCGGCGCCGCATGCCAGAACTCGAGCGTAGAAAGTGTCAACGATAGCATCACCACTGCAGAGAGTGCTCTGGCGGACCACGGACAGTCTGAGGCATCACCCGAGGCTCGTAGCGGCGACGAAGATGAGTCCACATCCGGAAAGCCAAGAGAGTCCCACAACCTCGAAGAGAACGAGGCCGACATCGCGATGAGGACAAGCGGCGGCCGAGCGTCGTCATCGTACTCACCGAGTGTAGACGGTCGACAATCCTTGTAGGAATCGAGCCTCTGGTAGGCGAGGCGCTTTATCATCGCCCTCGGCGGCGGCCTTATCACCGTCGGGGCAATGCAACAGCGAGGCTCGTCGGAGAATAGGGCAAAGCGGGCGGTGACATCGCCGGAGGACGCCCGAGACGAAGACCACGCATGTGAATGCGCATGTGAGACACAAAGTCGGTGTAATTAACACCATCAAAAATCACCGGCAACGAGGAGGGAAGCGGTGCCCATTGGTAGGCGGCGCCGACGGCGCGGCGACCAAATAACGAAGTCTAACAGCGGCGCCGGGCGGCGCGCGTTAGATCGACGTTTTTGCTTTTTTGCTTTTTTAACTACTACTCAAACCGACCGCCAATTGGTAGGCACACCGGCGGGCTCCACGAGGCTCGGCGGCGGAGGCGGCTCGTGGTGGTGGCGAGATCGGCGGCGGAGGCGGCGGTGGTGGTCGGCGGGGCGGCGGCGGGCTCGAGTGGCGAGCGCGCTGGAGCGTTAGGCGTCGGCGGCGTCCGGAGGCGCGCGGCACGGGAAGCGGCGGGCGTCGAGGCGGCGGCGCGACTGGGAAAGCGGCGGCGTCGGAGGCGATGGCGCGGCGGGAAGCGGCGGCGTCCGGGCCTCTCTTCAGCAAGCCGGCCGGCGGCTCGAGGCGAGGCGGCCTCAGCGGAGGAGCGGCGAGGAGCCGCCGACGCAGGGAGCGGCCTCGGCGGAGCGCGAGCCGCGCGCAGGGAGCGGCCTCGGCGCGGAGCGGCGAGGAGCTGCCGGCGAAGGAAGAAGCGGCCGGCGCGCGACGCGCGCAGCGACGGTGGTACGGGAGGAGGCCGACGAGCGGCCGTGGAGGAGGCCGTGAAGACCGAGCGGCGACGAGGATGGCAGCGAGAAGGCGGGAATCGGCGACGGCAATGGCCGAGTCGAGTCGGTGGCGGCGGCGGCGGCGGCGCACACGGCGCGCGAACCTAGGTAAGCCAAAACCCTAGTTTTGGCTCGATACCATGTTATGAATAGCGCTTGTATTCATATGAGGCCAATGGGCCGGTATATATACACAAAGTACAGGTGGTAAATATGCAAAGAACCCCTCATAACAATAGGGAATAACAAACTATACATATATCTCTAACACAATGAACATGTGCGTGCATGGGAGCTTCCGCACACGGCACATCTTCAAACGGGTTGAAAAAACCAGTCCGTTCTGCAGGATTCCATGAGTGCTAGAAATTGTGCTCCTGCTCCTCCATCCTGATGGTCAATTTGTGACTTTCGTGTGGTACCGGGGTTGCTTGCAGTCAGTGAATGAGGAATAAAATTCTGTGGAGAATGGCTCTATCGGTGCGCCCGTGCATACCCATCGCAGATTGCCGACGCGTGTTCAAAGAACGGATCGCACGGCTTCCTCCCGGCCAGTCTTGACGACTTGTTTTTGGCAGCTTTGGGCGATGACTCCCTCGGCTCTCGCTCACCGCAAGCTTCTTGATTAAGCGACGAACGTCACGAGCTTCTCCAAAGACCTAAATCACGGCTCAGTGCTTCATTTCATGAAAATATGTAATTTGCTATGCTTCTTTATTGTTGCATCAACATACTATCCTTTTATTTTTTTATATATACTGCAAATTATTGGAATGGCGATTCGAAGTTCAACGATTCAGGTGGGAAAAGATTACGTATTGAGTAGAGATAATTTGCGTGAGGTTATCGCTGATTGGTCTTCAAAGGCTCTTTAGTTCGAAATCCACTTCTATTTTACAGTTTAGCTCTTTAGTTTGTCTACCAGAAACTTTGTTTATTTGCCTTTTTGCAAGTCAATGGCGGGAATTGTCGATTTGGGCTGATCCATAGACAATAAGTGCTTAATCAAGAGCTACAACTTGAGCTTATAGTCCGAACTCAACCGATCATCGACAATATCGAGCGTGCAAGTAGTCCTCACTCGCTATCTCAAAAAGTAATCATCAACTGTCCTTTAGTAATCAAGCATCGTTCTCAGTAAATGCTAGTAATATTCTGCACAAGGCATTAAGTTAAATTTCTATATCTTAGTTCAATCTGTTGTAAAATAAAGGATTGCAAGAAATCTGAAATGAAGCACGAGAGCCGTGATTTAGGTCTTTGAGAAGCTGTGGCGTTCCGTCGCCTAATCAAGAAGCTTGCACCGAGCCGAGAGCCGAGGGAGCCATCGCCCAAAGCTGCCAAAAACAAGTGTCGAAGACTGGCCGGGAGGCAGCCGTGTGATCCATTCTTTGAACACGCGTCGGCAATCTGCGATGGTATGCACGGCGCACCGATGGAGCCATTCTCCGCGAATTTTATTCCGTGAAGGGCCCGTGTGCCAACATCATGCACGCATGATGCATGCTTCAATTACGCTCATCTTTGTGTTCCATTCCATCGCCTCGATATTTTTTCTCGGATGGCATACTTTTCCAACATATGTAGCCTGTCGACATCCACCGCACTAGGGGTGAAAACGGGTCGGGTTAATCCCGACCGATCCGCATCGAATCCGATTGGTACGAATCCGACTAATACCGAATCCGAGAAAAAATATGGGTTAGGATATGGTAACAGCAATATCCGTCCGAATCGAATATCCGTCCGAATCCGATCGTCTTCAAGTATGATTTCAGGTTAGTGCTACTATTTGACGTTTCATTTTCTTTTGTAATGGTAAAATAAAATCTTCCACATCGGCTATTAAATAGTAACATCAAGTCAGTGCGTCCTACTCCATTTACTGCATTGTATGCATTCCTTACAAACAAGTAGGGGTGCAAACGAATTGGGTTAATCCCGACCGATCCGATACCGAATCCGATTGGTACCGAATCCGGTTGATACCGAATCCGGAGAAAAAATATGGGTTAGGATATGGTAACAGCAATATCCGTCCGAATCCGATCCGTTTTCACCCCTACACTGCATTAATCGCCTACCGGGGAAAAACATTGGGTGTCTGATCAACTCGGCGGTTTCGACTTCGGCTTATTTTTCACTATTTATAAGTTTCGTCTTTTTCTGAACTTTTGGCTTTTTGTTGAGCTTTTTTGCCGGTTCTTTTTTCCTGTATTTGTTTGTATTATACGTAATGGGCTAACATATTTTTTTATATTTTTAAAATTTTTTAGCTACAGTACTTTTTTCAACCAGCTACAGTGTTTTCGGCCATAAGCCATGAGCTTTACAGTCGAACCGATCACCACCAAGTTCGATCTCTCCTTTATTTCCTTGTTGAATGGAAGGGAACACCCAGCAGGTCCCCTTCTAGATTGAAGTTGAAAGGGACTATCGTTGATATCTATGTGTGTTCTCTTAAAGATGCAATGAATTGTAAACAAATCAATGCAAGCATGTTTCCCACGTGGTTCCTCTGAAATTCCCGTGTTCTAAACGGGTCTAAATCAATAGGATATCCGTATGTCATGCGTTGAGGGCACATTCGAAATATCGACGATTTAGTGGTCAATCTTATGGAACAATGAGAGAAACGCTAGAACTCATAGAGGTGAGACAATGCTATGGAGATAGAGTGTATACAGTCCGGGCCTTCTTGATGGTGGATGATAACCCTACTACTAAGCTTTATTGTTGCTAGGAATGTTTACGAAAGGGGTACTCTCCATTTGAGACGAACGAAGAGCGTAATGCAGTTACAATAAGTGTTGTGATGTGTTTGATGTTGATCTATTGTCCGACCGGTCTTTATATAGCGTTGAAGAGGTGGCGATTGTTGTCGTCGAAGGTGTCTTCTTGATCCTAGAGGAGAGCACGTGGTGATGATCATTGTGAATTGTCTCACTCCATGGCGCAATTAAGGGCCTTCGGATGGTTATTGTTGGGAACATGGGTGCGTCGGGTGGTTATTGTTAGAGACACCCATAGCGGTTATCCTCCATAGCGCACATGTGGATTCATGATAGACCCCTAAATCAGTTGGAATGTATGTCTACAGTAGACTTATAGACCTCTCATCGATTGCTATAATTCACTTGACACGTGTCCTTATACTACAGGTGATATATTGGGACACGTGACACTTGATTGGCTCATACGTACCGGGTACCAACCGGTCATGTATGAAGTATATTTCATAAAATAGACGGTAAAAAAACTAATATGATACAATATCTTCGTCACGGAGCATATGACGACTCCATGCTTTGAATGAACTGTAAGATGGACTATTTTGTGGCGCACATTGCGCGCTCACTGAATTGATGTGTACGTTTGTTTCTCAAATTTGCGGAGGTTATTGTTCTGTGTACCTTTCCGTAGACAAGTGAAAAGAAAAGTCATACGTGCATCAGGCATGAAACATATGCTGATATGTTCGGTGTAGCATAAATCCAAATGTGACATGGCAAACGGACCATTCGAGCGCAACATCAAGGAATACATCACTGTTCACCACGGTTTTGGTTAAGTCTAACCTCTCGTTTTCACAACCTGTAGTGCTAGTCAGAGAGAAATATTGAAACACATCGTGAAACTAAATAATTTGCACATTCTAAACATTCAACTAACACAATACTTGTATGCAGAAAAAAAGACCTCGGCAAACCCAGGGAGAACTCCTTATAACATGACATGCCAGATTACCAGGAAATCTTACATTGGTCATGTTTTTTCAGCTATTAGCTTCGGTTTCTTCGTAAGCAAAAAAAAAGGGGCAACTTCTTTAAACGATTTTTTGAAGCCACTTCTCGAAACAGCTTTCTATGTCTAATATAATTACGAGACATATAGTTTCTGGTCTTCTCTCTGATATAAAATCGATGTTTGCATTGTCTAAAGTAAGCCTAATAGTACTCGGAAAATCAAACTCTTTTGTATGAAAAGACCCACAAATGGCAAATTAATCAGTGGAACATAGCTAAAACAGTAACTTGAACCAAATAACGTGGTTGAACGGACGAATTTTATAACATGGACCGGAACACGTGAATAATACAGATATTATGTATAGTCCGATCGATGCAAATTGTACTAACCCGGTGGTCAAGCTCGGCATGCAGCCATGTAGCTCCAACAACGACCACCGCGCGTGCTCCCGGTGGGTCGTGAAGGTACGCACTCCACCAGTGCTCAGGAGGCATGCCTGGAAGATGGCGTGCGTCCACGTGGCCCGGGGTAGGGATAGATTATGACAGCATCTTCTCACCTTCTAAAAACTATTTTTTAATTTTTTTTAATAATTAATTTTTAAATAAAATATTGTTTAAGATAGATCTACGAGTTGTTTATAATATTTATTATAGCAACTTTACTTATAGAGGCTAAAATCATATGTAAAATTCTGTTACTTTGTACTCTCTCACAAACAGTTGAAAGCTATAAGCGAATTCATAGGTAGTTTGGTCATTGTCTTTGGTGCGATTCTAAGACGCACCGTGCGTTGCGATTCTTCCTGAAAACCACTTCTCATTAACAGTCTTAGATATATGGTCATGTTCTTCTATGTTTTTTGGGTGACTTTTGGCTTTTCCAAAATTCAAAAAAAAAAGAAACGAATTATTCTAACGGTTTCTTCAAACGGCTTCCTAAGCCTATCGGTGTGTGCGCCATCTACGTCAGCATCTCTGTTGTCTATCACTATCTCGAAAAACGTAGCCAAAAGTTATCGGGCATAGCCAAAAGCCATTGTTACTCTTGCTGTTTAAATGACTACTTTCCTTACTGAAAATTCAATCGAAAGATTGTAAATTCATTTAAAGTTCGAGAGCTAGCGAACGTGGATTGAATAAATCTTTAAATACGGCTTTAATATATAATTACGGCCAAGGAACCCCTGTGGTCATAAACCTTTAGAGGTTGCTCCCTGAGTATCCTGACCGGAGAGACACTATGTGTGTTGCCCGACCAGATGATTGCTCGGAGAACTATGAACTGGTCCTAGGACCTGATTCCAGGATATTCTTTTTCGTACAATGGATGAAACACGTGCTCTATCCACTCCAAACAGCACGATGTTTTGGTCCCGAGTCTCTGACAATAACTATCCTGTGGTTGTTGCCCACGTTCATCTCCTATTGATAACAACTAATGATTAGGTGTTCTCTCTCTGACAATAACTGCATCCCTGACCAGACGCGCTAATTCCACAAGTCGTCTTTCCCGATAGATAATTGGTGTCTCTTCATTGATATTCAAGGCTAGACAATGAAGGCACAAGCAATCTTATATTCTAGAAAAATTTATATCTCTTTTAATTCAATGTAATTAAGACAATGAAGTTATTTTTCTCATATTATTTTATAAAATCAGCGATTCGATCGTCAACAAGTCCAATGTAAATTGAGCTAACCTTGTGATCAAGCTCGCCATGCATCCATATAGCTCCAACAACAATTAAATTTGGGATCACTTGTTGATAGAGTGGTGAAGTTGTGACTGTACCGATTCTTCTGTGAGGGTTCAAATCCTGATATCCATCTTTACTCACACGTAAATGAGTTTTTAGTAAAAAATTTACAAGGTCATATATATATATATATATATATATACCTCTGTCTTTCTACAGTATACGTGTGTTGTGTGGATATGTACGTCTATCTTGTAATAAAATTGATGCGTACGTTTGTTTTTCAAATTTGCAAAGGTTATTGTTTTGTATACCTTTCCGTAGACAAGTGAAAAGAAAAGAGATGCATGCATCAATTTTGGCAAATCAGGCATGAAACAAATGTTGAAATGTATGGTGTAGCATAAATCCAATAGCGACATGACCCTGTGTACCAAATCAGCACGCTAGATGCAAAAACGAAGCTGACCAGTGCAAAGTGACGTCACCGTCGGATCGTCATCAGCCCAGCCGTAGGGACACCTGGTCCTCGATGTGATGGACACCTGGTCCTCTATGTACCGCGCGTCCTCCCTGTCGGTCGTGAAGGTACGCGCGCCACGTGGCTCGCGTGGTCGTACACTGCGGCAGGCATGCCTGGAAGATGGCGTGCGTCCGCGTAGGCGGGTGTTCTAGAACCCGGCCCGACGCAGGCCCTCCAGCTATGAAGACGTAGGCAATTTTTTTAGGGCCACAAATGGGCGCCGGGAACTTACGCACACCACCCGCATAGATTCCTATCTTTTTAGGATTTGTTTTTTAGGGAGATTTATAGCTTTTGATTGTACCTTGTGATTTTTAAATTATTTATATGAGATTCTGAAGAATCAAACTCACGCTAGTTTTGCGATATAAATGAAATCGGTATAGTATATACTATAATTAACCAGTAGACTTTATCTTGAAAAGATACTTCGTTTAAAAGCTAGTTACTGTAGAAAAGCAAAAAGCTGAAAAAGAATGGACCCTTGGTTTTTAGCGATTTTTAGGTTTTAACTACTCTTAAATATTATTATTTATTAGATTAATAAGTTATAATTAAAAATTATAAGCTGTAATATAAAATGTATATATATATATATATACGCATGTTTTCTACGTATATTAAAAAATTAATTGGAGACCAAAGTTCTTCGAAGTGCGAGAACACGACGTCCCACTTAATACGTACTCGTATGTACCCACTAAAAACAAAGGTGAGCGCGCAACTGCCGTCAAATCTGGACAGGCTGAGACGCACAGTGACGTCCCTGCTAACTGAGCAACGCTCCGCTCTCACGTACGTGGCAGCTAGGGAACAGGGATGACGAGCTTCCTTCTGGAGGCCTTTTCAATACAGGAAAACGTGAGGCGGGAGTGGATTAAGATATAAGGTGGAATAAATTTAGTCATTGGAAGGAGACATTGATAAATATATTTATTCCAACTTTGGTCTAATCTCACTCTTGCTTCTTGTTTGCCTACCTCCAAAAGTCCCCTCCAGGTACAGTAGGTAGTTCGGCCATTGTCTCTCTGCGATTCTGGGACGCACCCTGACTTTCAATTCATCCTGAAACTACTATCATGAAACACACACAGAGAGAGAACTATGCAGAGACGTGAAAGAAGGACTTGCAAAAGTACACGGGATAAACGGGAAGTGCAGGGCAGAGAAGAGAGGAGGAAAGTGGCCAATCTACGCACGTGCTGTGTGGCGATACCCACATGCCGTGGGCCCACGGCGCAGTCGCTCGCTTGTCCCGGCCCGCTGATGTTAACGAGGCCGTCCGGCGTCATATAAAAAATGCGAAAAAGTTTTGTCTGAAAAACGTGAAAGTAACAAGCATCACATCGATTTGTATATACTTTCCCCCAATTATCAAGAATAGTGATTACGGAATTTGTCCTTAACGAATAGAAAACCTTTTAGGTGGCTTTTTTTAATCTTAAATAAATAAAAACTTCTTCTTTATTCTTGCTAAAGAATATTCCTCGACTCAGGGGCGTAGCCAGCGGAGACCCAGGCCTCGGGCCCAATCCACTGGAGAGCATTGGGTTTAGACTAGTCCTTTATTAGCTATAGTGTAGACTAGTGGGCAATTTTGATCTAGACCTCGGACCATTGCCCTAGCGGCCTAAGGCCCAGCTACGCCCCTGCCTAAACTTGTATTCCAGTCAAAGAAATTTATGTTATAAATTCACTTAAAAGCTCAGATACTAGCTAATGAGGTTTAAATAATTTATTGAATATGTTTTTAATATTCAATTAATGTCTTAGACCAATGTAATTGTGAACCACCAAACACTATATTATTTGAATACCTCTCATCAAAATATTACTGTTTATTCACCTCACCAACCGTCGCTTAGAGGACTTAGGGGGTGTTTGGTTGCCAACCACAGTTTACCACGCCTAAGGTTAGGCAAGTTTGATCAACTTTGGGAGCTGTTTGGTTGCAGCCACAGTTGTGGCAAGATTCCCTTCCAGCAAACTAGATCCCACGCGTCAATGACTCAAAAAAGTATGACAAGATTCCTTTATGCTTGCTAAGGTGTGGCAAAGAATTTGAGCACTTCAACTTAGGTAAATGTGGCAATTTTTATTGACAAAATGTGGCTAGCAACCAAACAGCCTCTGATACGTGGCGGACCGTTCGGTGGCCGCGATAGGTTCCTGCCCCGTCCTCCCTTTCCCCTATTGCAGCAGCTGATGTAACTCTTGAGACCTCACGACTCCCAACTTATGCTTCCCAAATTACGCAAGGCCGTGCGGTGTGGACGTGTACAAGCACCGAGCAAAAGCGAGGAGAGGAGGTCAGTTTCCTTTGTGACCCGGCGTCAAGGACGCCCCAAATTAAGCACAAGCTTGCACGATCGGACAGCAGCCTGAAGCAAGAAATGGAAAAATAATGCAAAGATATTCGCCTTTTCTCGGGAGCAATCGGCCGTGCAACGTGTGCACATGGCCAGTAGCGCTCTCTGCTCCTGCTTGCTCGTGTAGCGGAGTAGCGCCGACGATTTGCTTACAAATTCTGTGTAGGGGAAGCTCTTTGAAGAATTTAAAAGAAAAATAGAGATTATCTTTATTACTATGAGTTAGTTGTAAGATACTTTTGATGAAAGATTATAAAGGGAACACTACTGTCATGAACACACTAAGAGTAAGTATAATAAGAGGCTGTTAGTAGACTGTATGCTGAGGTGAAGGAGAGAGAGGAGGAGAGAGAAGAGAGGTGGACTGTAAGTTTACAGCCAGCTGAAGCACAATAACCAAGAAACTTTGTGAGAGAAATGGGTGTGTCATACAACCTTCAGCTGGCTGTAAACTATTATATAAATATGCTGATAAGTAGATTGTAAGTATCTATACAGTCAACTGAAGGTTATATGCTATACAGAGACTTGAAAGAAGGGTTTGCAAAAAGCACAGGATAAACAGGAAGTGTCTGCAAGGCGAAGAGGGGGAAGTGACCAATCAAGCACGTGCTGTGGCGAAACACACCAACCGCGGGCCCACGGCGCGGTCGCGAAAGCTATTTAATGGACTCCCGCCCCGTTCCAACTCATCTCATCTCACGGCGCAGTCCAGCCAACCGAGCCAACTTCGTAACGTCGCTGTGTTTCGAGCCCAAGTCCACACCACCATCTGTCCATCTCACTCCCTCACTGGTGGGTAGATAGGCTACACGTTGCCACGCTCACATGGCGCTCGCACTCAAGGCTCCTTCGTCCTCCGTCTCCTCGGCTGCCGCCGCGTCCTCCTCCTCGTTCTCGTCGTCGTCGGCTGCTTCGCTGCCCCTTCGGAGGCGGCGCGCGGCGGGGGTATCGACCAGGGCGGTCGCCGCCGCTCCCATTGCCGAGCTCCGCCGCGTGGCCACCGCCAAGCGCGGCGTCGCGGAGACCTTCTCCGTGCTCCGCGAGCAGGGCAAGGTGCTCTTCCTGGACCTTCGATTCTTGCCTCTGCTCACGCGATTTGGAGACAATTACGCGATTCGATTCTTAACCTTGAAAATTTTCTCAGACTGCGTTCATCCCGTTCATCACTGCCGGTGACCCTGACTTGGAAACCACATCGAAAGCGTTGAAGATTCTCGATTCCTGCGGCTCGGATGTCATTGAGCTCGGTTTGCCTTACTCGGACCCATTGGCCGACGGACCGGTTATTCAGGTATGGGTTCGGTTTTCTTTACGCTTATCAGTTCCAATATTGGCAAACTGCTACAACTGTGGCTTCATACCATTTCAGGCTTCTGCATCACGGGCACTTAAGAAAGGCACTACACTCGATTCTGTCATGGCGATGCTCAAGGAGGCTATACCTGAGCTGTCCTGTCCAATAGTTATCTTCACATACTACAACCCAATTCTAAAGCGCGGAGTGCGGAACTTCATGGCTACCATTAGACAAGCTGGTGTACATGGTAATTTTTCTTGCATTTAGTTTTAGACTCTTGAAGTGGTTGTGCCGATCAGGGTTGTTGATTTACGCCTGTTGTGTTGCAGGTCTTATAGTACCTGACGTTCCTTTGGAAGAGGCAACTTTGTTGAGGAACGAGGCCATTATGCACAACATAGAGCTGGTTGGTCCTCGCTCTCACCTTGTCATGTAATGATGTGCATGCGAAATTTGCTTGTGCTTGTGCGGTTGTCTTGCCTTTGCTCGACTTTAGAGCCTAAATAGATTCTCACTCGAGATTAGACCAATGCATCTTCAGCCTGGGCTACGCTCGGGCCGGGGCCAGAAATAACGGTGGACTTATGAGCAGAGGAGTTATCTTGAGTTCAGTCATTTAGCAATTTATGTTTTTCACGATTGCCTGCAGGTTCTACTTACAACACCCACCACACCAACAGAGAAGATGAAAGAAATCACAAAAGCTTCAGAAGGATTTGTTTATCTTGTAAGTGCCAACCGATAGAATCCTAACTGGTTTGTTGCTGCAAGTTTAGCATTGTGACCGGGACTAACATTTCCTTGTCCTAATCGTATTTCGCAGGTAAGTGTCGTTGGAGTTACAGGTCCCCGCCAAAACGTGAACCCGCATGTCAAGGATCTTCTTCAAGAGATTAAGCAGGTTTGTAGAAAAGAAAAGGTCTTCCTTTTTTATCAGGAAATAGCAACAGCTTATGTCCTATATACTTACATTGTTATTGTCTGCAGGTCACTGACAAAGCTGTGGCTGTTGGCTTTGGTATATCGACCCCTGACCATGTTAGGCAGGTAAATTGGCTAACCAGCTAGCTAGATTCATTCACCACAAATTTCTATTGCAAAATTTAACAAGCTAATTAAGTTGTTTTCATCAATTGTTAATTGACACAGATTGCAGAGTGGGGTGCAGATGGAGTGATCATTGGCAGTGCAATGGTGAGACAGTTAGGTGAAGCAGCTTCTCCGAAAGAAGGGTTGAGAAGGCTAGAAGAGTATGCTAGGAGCCTGAAGAATGCACTGCCATGATATGTATATACAACAGCAGTTCAGATTAACAGAATTGGCGAGCTAGCTTGGTGATCATACAATAAACGGGTCGAAGCAATGAAGCAGCCTCTTCTTTTAGTCCGACAAGAAGATACTACTAGTATATCAAGTCAATTTAGGGTTTACTTTGAGTGTTGTCTTCTTTTTTTCGACAATAATCACGGAGGGCTTTGTTTATGAGCTCCAAATGGATTTACGCCATACAAGGTTTCTTAAAACTTTATTCCAAGAGAAAATACACACATCGCAAATAAACGGGGAGAACACATAAAAATTTCTGAATTTCTCTATTTTTCTTAGTTGCTTCTCTTTAGGTCTTCAATATATAGACTAATAATCTCCTACTAGTATATGTATTTGAACTTGTTGGACACAACTTCAACTTGAGTTATACACGAAGACAGACTCTACTACGTCTTGAACTCTAAGTCAAAATTATTTCTAACAATCTCTCTTTTAATCTTGACTTGACATACTCTAATTTTAGTCTCAATGTATTATGAACTAACAGCCACGCCTCCACATGAAGCATTTTACATGTAAGCTATATGTAGGAACTCAACTCAACTGGTACGGGTCCTCCAGATGCAAATATTCTAAAACATTAAGACAATCGAACTCAACTACGACTTACTAAACTCATAGTTGACACAGAACGGTAACACATCTCCTCGACATCCCTGACTCAACTCACCATCAGAGTACTGTTGATTCATCATCGTTGAGTGCTTCAGTAACAAACGATTTCTTCATCTTCGGCTTGGGGCATTCTGAAGTAAAGTGTCCATAATTGTTACAATTATAACACCTCACTTTTGCCTTATCAAACTTCCGATTCTGACGACCTTGGCCACCACCTTTGGAAGTGTTCTTGTCTTCATGCTTCGATGATCGGATCTCCCACTCAGCATGGGTCAACAAGAGCTGTCCGTCACCTTTGTTACTATTGTCGTGGATGCGTTCCTCATACGCCTTAAGATGACCGATGACTTCCTCCATGGTTATTGTCTTTAGGTCTCCAAATTGCTCTATGACCAAAGCAATTGGGAGAAACTGTGAGGAAACAGTACGAAACAATTTCTTCATTACGTACAACTCTTCCACCTTCTCGCTAAGGGCTCAAATCTTGTTGAGGATGACCGTCAATCGGATGGTAAAGTCATTGATCGACTCAATTTCCTTCATACGCAGCATCTCGAACTCGGTCTTGAGAGTTTGTACCTTTACTTCCTTCACACGATCTGCGCCAAGATGCATCGTCTTCAACGCCTCCCACGCGGCTTTGGCCATCTCCTTTTCGGCTAGTAGGAAGAGCGTCTGCTCTGAGATGCCCAGGCTGCATAATTGCTCGTTGTGAGCATTGGATAATGCAGCAAGACAGCGAAACTCTTCTTCGCCATCATACTGGATGATGCCTCGTTACCGGTGACACCACTTCCCGGGAAACACGACATGATCTTGAGCACGGATCAAGATTTCAGGTTACTTTGAAGTGGCTCTTGGACCGAGAGAACGGAAGGACGAGCCGCGTGCGTCTTTTTCCCAGGAGAGCTGTGCGAAGACAAGTGACATGCGCCTCAGGAGCACCGCGTGAGACGCGCTGAAAACGGAATCGCCAAGACGATTTTTTCCAGCGACTCGGTTCTCGCCTAGACTCTGATACCACTTGTTAAAACTTTATTTTAGGAGAAAATGCACACATCACAAATAAAATAGAGAGAACACATGAGAATTTTTGAATTTATCTATTCTCTTAGTTGCTCCCCTTTTTTCTTGCTTCTATTACAAAACTGGCTACAAGTTTTCTCAATTTATAGGCTAATAATCTCCTACTAGTATACGTATTCAGACTTCAAGTTGGACACAATTTCAATTTGAGTTATATATGGAGACGGACTCTATTACGTCTTGAACTCTAAATCAAGATTATTTTAACAAGGTTGTTTAGATCAAGTCGATTCAAACCATTGTTTGATCTTACGACTCTATGATGAGATCATTGGATCATTGGTATTCCCGAAATTAATTTGGTAGGTTCATGATCCCATGCATAGCTATTAGCTACTTTACTTGTAATTGTAAAAGCATTGATTTCAGTACTAAAAATCTGCAGGATTCCATGGGTGCTGCAAATTGTGCTCATGCTTCTGCCGATGGTCAATTCGTGTGGTCTCCGAGTTGTTTGCTGACAGACAGTCACTGTGTTCCAACATCATGCACATACATGTACAGCGGCTGTTTTCTGCTCCTCTCTGTCGTTTATTCCAACATCTCAATATTTTTCCCGTTGGCATACACTGGCAGCGCATCTACTAGTTGCGACCTCTCCTTTATTTCCTTGTTGAATGGAAGGGAAAATCAAGAAGGTTCACTTCGATTAGAGTTGAAAATATCACTGATATTTTTGCGGCACGACATACCCTTTCTCCCTTAGTAATGTGGCATTGAAAGGGTTAGAGACATCCCTTAAGTGTGAGAGAAAGAGTTCGGGAGGAAAAGATCTGAGCCTTCCTTCTCCCCTTCCCCTTGAGGCTCTTTATATATGAGTAAGAGTGGAATAGCAAATGCCCATCCTATCCTTAATAATTACATCAGGCAAGAGTATAAGTTAAATTTCGTTATACGTACGATACTTCAGAATTGTTCACGTATCTAGCCATGCCCCAACATTTTTGTTAATTTTAGCCTCTACCACCTTTTTTTTTTGTTGCAAATATGGCCCCCTCCTGAAGCTTGGAAGGCATGACGACGGTATGTGTCATCTGCCACGCCTCCTAGCTCGGTAGGAGGCGAAGCGCATGTCATGGTGAGCTAGCGCGGGAGGTGAACGACGTGGTTGGCAGGCGCTACAGAGCTAGCGTAACTCGGCAATAGCCTACCGAAGCCGCCCCCTGCGTAAGTCGCTGCGAAGCTAGCCTTGCTGGCGGTACCGCCAGCTAGCGGGTAGGACAAGAGTGGCCAAAAAAGGGGCAAGGGTGGAAAAAAAACTTGTTAACTCGATTCAAAATTATTTCGATTATATTCGTTAATTTGGATTTTGCTCTAACTCAACCGTCTGCTCGCTTCTAAAAATACTTTCCCATGCAAAGTACTAAAAATCATCAATTGATTAACGACTCTATGGTGAGATCATTGGATCATTGGTATCCCTGAAATTAATTTGGTAGGTTCATGATCTATGCGGTAGCTAGTTTACTTGTAATTGTAATAGCATTAATTTTAGTACTTAAAATCTACAGAATTCCGTGGGTAGGGGTGAAAACGGGTCGGGTTAATCCCGATCGATCCGGCACCGAATCCGATTGGTACTGAATCCGACTAGTACCGAATCCGGAGAAAAAAATATGAGTTAGGATATGGTAACAGCAATATCCGTCCGAATCCGAATATCCGTCCAAATCCGATACATCTTCAAGTTTGATTTCAGGTTAGTGCTACTATTTGACATTTCATTTTCTTTTGCAATGGTAAAATAAAATCTTCCACATCAGCTATTAAATAGTAACATCAAGTCGGTCGTCCCTACTCCATTTATCGCATTGTATGCATTCCTTACAAACAAGTAGGGTGCAAACGAAATGGGTTAATCCCGACCGATCCGACACGAATCCGATTAGTACCGAATCCGATTGGTACCGAATCCGGAGAAAAAATATGGGTTAGGATATGGTAACAGCAATATCCATCCGAATCCGACCCATTTTCACCCCTATCCGTGGGTACTACAAATGGTGCTCATGCTTCTGCCGATGGTCAATTCCTGCGGTCTCGGAGTTGTTTGCTGATAGTGACTGTGTGCCAAGTGCCAACATCATGTACGTACATGGACAGGCTGGACAGCGGATGTTTTTGAGCTCCTCTCTGTTATTTATTCCGACATCTAAGTTTCGACCTCTCCTTTATTTCCTTATTGAATGGAAGGGATGAACCAGCAGGTTCCCTTCTATCCTGTTCATTTCATTTTGAACTTCTAACTTTTTACTTTTTTATTATTTATAAATTTTTTCTTTTTTTTTTCTTTTTTTAGCTTTTTATCGGTTCTTTTTTCTCGTATTTATTTGCGTTGTCTACAATGGGTTAACTTGTTTTTTCTATTTTTATTTTTTTAAATTTAGTTACGTCAAATAAGCCACATCAGTTACAAAATTTTAGTTAGTTACAGTGTAATTTCAGTCATAAGTCAGTTTATTTCAGTCCAACCAAGCGGCACCTAGATTGGAGTTAAAAAGAAATATAATTGATATCTGTTAAAGCGCGATACTAATTCGTATATGTGTCCAAGTAGACACATAAGTTGACATCGTCTTTGTTTCGTAATCTCTTAGAACTCTTGTTCATTGGTCTATATATGTACTCCTATAGTCATACATTTGAGATACGTCAATGTTCCTGTATTTGTATATCCTGTAATCCTTTGTATATGCTAGAATGCCGTCATACAGATGTGGCCAAGCAATCATTTCACTTTGTTGATAACTGTGTCGTATATAAATAACATACAAAGGGCCTGTTCTTTTCGGTTTCTAAAAGCTGTTTTGCGGCTTTTCTACAGTAACTAACTTTTAAACGGAATATCTTTTCAAGTAGGGTTTAGTAGTTAATTGTAGTACATACTATACCGACTTCATTTATATCGGCAAAAACCGCACATGAGTTTCTGTTACTTTGTAATCTCTCGTACGAACAGCCCAAAAGTCACAAGCCGCAGCCAAAAACCATAAGTTTCAGCCAAAAAGAACATGCCCAAAGATATGCTAGATAGTTAGAAATTATTAGTTCTGCTTCTTTCCTATCCGTTTCTTAAAATTGCGTGAGTATGGGCCTATTCTTTTCAGCTTCTAAAAGTTGTTTTTCAGCTTTTCTACAGTAACTAGCTTTTAAACGGAGTATTTTTTCAAGATATGGTCTATTAGTTAATTATAATACATACTATATTGACTTCATTTATATCGGCAAAAACCGCATATGAGTTTTTGTTACTCTGTAATCTCTCGTACGAACAGCCCAAAAACTATAAACCATAAATTTCAGCCAAAAAAACAGGCCCTATATGCCAACTTTATCCTTTGATCTCTGCAACTGTCTTTTACTGGAAGTTGGTGAAAAGAAGGTAATCATTGCAATAATAGATTAGCTTTTGAACCTGGGTGATGTGCTCTTCTGTGAAATGATGTTTAAACTTTACATAAACTACATTTGTGGTTTTGTATTTTGCATTTAGACTCTTGTTTCAATCAGGTTGTTGCATTTAAACTACACTTGTTATGTTGCAGGTCTTGTAGTACCCGATCTTCCTTTGGAAGAGACAACTTTGTTGAGGAACGAGGCCATTGTGCACAACATAGAGCTGGTTGGTCCTCACTCTCACCTTGTCCTGTACTATGTTCATGTGAAATTTGCTTTTCTTTGTGTACTTGTCTTGCCTTCGGTCAACTTTAGGGTATGACTATCACGCGGATGTTTCCTTCCTAACTATCATCCAGATTTGAGACCGTTGGATTAGAGATCCGACGGCCTCTTTTTTCCGGAGGGGAGAGATTTTTCTGAGGAGAGGGAGATTTTTTTGGAAGGGGTGGGGGTGAATTTATGGTCATTAGATCTCTAATCCAATGGTCACAAATTTGGATGATAGTTAGGAAGAAAACGTCCGGATGATGTTTATCAATACCCTAAATGGATTCTCACTCGAGATTAGACATATGCATCTTCATCTTGGGTTAGGTTCGATCCAGGCCAGAAAAGATGCATGGTTACATCAGATTATCTAGACCCTGGACAAGCCCAGCCCTAGAAAGTAGAAACAATACCAGGCCGAGTGGGTTTGATCAAGCTACATTCAGAAATTTAGGCCAGGCTTGGCTCATTCGTTTTATTTAGCAATTTTGTCATTTATTCGAAGCCCTAAACTTTGGGCTAAACCTGGGTAAGTGAACCTGCTCAGGCTTGAGGAGGATGACTAGGCTGGTCTGGGTGGGCCAAAAGCAATCCTACAAATTCTCAAAATCAAATACAAAATCACGACCGGTACAAGAATAGCTGGAATTGACTGGTATTGACCGGAATTGACTGGTATTTAAACGCTAAACTTGGATGATGAGTTCCCCAGCACTACCTAGTTACAATGGTGTCACACGGTCACAGCAGAAGAGATTTGTGGGTACCTAGTTACAAAGTTTGCAAAGTGGATACAGGAAATTATTATGGCACCTCAAGCATATGACTTGTCGCTTTGTGTATTATGTTTCACCACAACATTCTACCTTTACCCTTAAATTTGTTTAGCGACACTCAATTGTATTTGCATGTGTGGTAACTAGCTCGTATGTCATGCAGGTGAGTGCTGTTGGAGTCACAGGTGCACGCTCAAAGGTAAGTACACGTGTAGATAATCTTCTTCAGGAGATCAAGCAGGTTTGCAAACTATAACCTCCTTCTCATCAGTAAACTAGTGCAAGAACTTATACAAATTTGTCCGCTGAAATTTGTGCTGAAGAATGCTTAAGTTAATATGGCTCCTCTTCCAAAAACCCGTGGCTGTTGGCTTCGGCGTATCAACTCCAGAGCATGTGAAACAGGGGAATTACACTCATGCGACCTTCTTGTTAAGTGCTCGGTCTGTCTTTTCTACTACTTTTGATTTTGATAGCTTTTGAAAGACCGAATATGGCAATAGATGAGGTGAATAGTGTCTCAAAATTTTCTCTATATATTCACCAGTCCTTAACTTCAATAGCTACAGAGCTATAAAGATTATGTTGGAAAACCACCATAAAAAACTAGCGATTCGAAACATTGAAAGCTCACGAAAAATCAGCAAAAACGGAACTATCGTCATTGTAATTGTAGTACTGTCACTTGCTATAGTAATCGTTGTACTACCGTTACAGTAATCACGGTACTTCCAGTGCTGAAAACAACTCTAACCTTGTGTTAGAATCACAAATGAATAAAGAAGGTAATTCTGACAATGGCCCGATGCTTGATTGCACAGTACTCTGAATTTTCTCTCTTGAGGAAAAAGGTTGTGAAAAGTCGTGATCATGCGCAGGCTGAAACATGGAGTATTGGAATGAGTTATCCTGAGAGGATAGGAACAACAGGATAAGGCCGTGATCATTCATATGGCTGACTTGAGATTTGCCATCTGAATCCATCATTTCGTGCCCATGGATGAGGCTGCACAACGGCTGCGCTGAAAATGACATTACCTTCAGACTGTTCTTCTTGCCATCTTCAGGTCTATCAGGCTGGGCCAGCGGATGATCCCCATGGTCCCAGATGCTGATACCTCTCTTAGGTCTCCGTAACGAAACTCATATTTCTTCCATGCTTATCTTGTACTTGTAACATGCTGGTGACTGAATCAAGTGGGTGGCTTGGCTTGTCAAGATCAGCATGGAAGAGGTGAAGCATATCTGAATTTTAGGGAGCCGTGTTACAATGGAACAAGCTAGCTGATAGGTGCATAAATTTAGCATTTAGCAGCTGTGCCTTGGCGAGTAAACAGCTAGTAGATTTGCGTGGACTCCCTGATCCGAAATTGGGGCTGTTTTTTAACGGTTTCTAAAAATAGTTTTTAATTACTATAGTAGTTAACTTTTAAACAGAGTATTTTTTAAATATAATTTATAAATTAATTATAATATATTAAAAACCTAACATCCGTAGCTATGGAATGTGGAGCCAATAGGTTGCGCGAAGACGCATCCATGTTCTCGCGTTCGAGGGGATCCCAAACCCGCTCGGTAATTGAAAAGGCAAAATGCTCGTCTCTCTCTGCTGAGTCATCATTTACCTGACAGCCAGCCTGCCACCTTCCAACCCTCTTCTTTCCTTCCACTCCAAGCGAATCACTCGATTTTTTTTTCTAGATCAAAACCCTCGAATATTCCGAACCCTCGTGAGTCCCACCAGAGTTCGCCTTCGCGAGGTTACGATTCGCGTAGGCGGCTGCGGATTTCGCATGGAGCGCGTCTTCTCCGTCGAGGAGATCCCCGACCCATTCTGGGCCAGGCCCCAGCAGCGGGCCGCCGGCACAGCCGCATCCGGGGGAGGAGATGGTGCTGCTGGTAGTGGCGCGGAGGGGAGCGGCGCGAGCGCGATGAACCGGTGCCCGTCGGAGTGGTACTTCCAGAAGTTCCTGGAGGAGGCCGTGCTCGACAGCCCCGGCCCCAACCCTAGCCCGAGACCCGACGCGAGCGGGAGGAGGGGCGGAGGGGAGGCGGCGGAGGCCAAGCAGCCGGCGGCTGCGGCGACGAGCGCGGTGGTGGACCCGGTGGAGTACAACGCGATGCTGAAGCAGAAGCTGGAGAAGGACCTCGCTGCGGTCGCCATGTGGAGGGTACGATCATTCGCCCTTGGCTCTCGAGCGCCACCCACTTGCAATGCTACTGTATGCTTCGAAATGTTTAGACATTTATTAGATCGGTGGGTAGCTTATCGTGTTCTTATGGGCTCATGACGTCTATGATCTGCAGAGCGTCGCTCTGCTCGGCCTTCTCTGTTTAGGGTTTTGTAGAGGGTATAAAATGGCTGGTTCGTTGGCCTTGCCAATGTGATGGTGGCGTAAGCGATCAGCATGCGCTCTTACGAAATTTGTCATTCGTGGTGCATCCTTGCTTGTATGTATTGGGTGGCATATATCATAGATTGCCTTGCGAGTTTGGTGATGCTGTGACTTTCTGTGAGTGTTTGGGTGTTCAATGTAAACACAAGCTTTATGATTCTGTGACTTTTTTTGCGAGTGTTTGGGTATTCAATGTGAGCACGTTGAGTTGCTGTCGTATCGCAGTTCATAGGTGCTTGCGCTTTAGTTGGGTGATGCCAGTTTCATTTTGTCTTTTGTGCATTATTGTCAATTTCTCGATAAATGCAATTAGCTTATTTGTATGCTCCTGCGAATTATACGAGCTTTGGCCTTCAGGATATTGATTGTCAGATTTGTTGATCAGAACTTCATGCCTTGAGTTTTTGATGAATAAGTCTCTGTACTGTGGTCTTTGTGGGGCTGTGGTAGTTTTTGTTTTTTGACTGCTTTAGGATAGCATCTCGCTTAGGACAGCATCTGCTTTTGCTTTAGGACAGCATCCGCTTTTAGGACAGCATCTGCTTTAGGACAGCATCTTTTAGGACAACATCTGCTTTAGGACAGCATATTGACCGCTTTAGGACAGCATCTAGGATAGCATCGTAGCATATGCTTGGTGGTTCTCACCTATAAATTTGTATCCCCAACCCTCGGTTTGTATGGCATTTGTGTGAGCAATAAACAAGAAAACTTGCCCCATCTCCTAGTGTCATCCTCTCCATGAGAGTAAGGATCTTGCTATCACCAAGAGCAAGAGTCCAAACTAACAAGTGGTATCGAGCCTTAGTATCCCGTGCCCGAGCATCTCCTCGCTCATCTCCTTCTCCGCCTCAGCGGCCCGGCCGTGTGCGGCAGCAGCTCCGGCTGTCCCCGCCACTCCTCTCCGAGACGGACGGCGGCTCGTCGGCGCCTCTCTCCACGCAACAGCCCCGAGCGCGCCATGTCGCAGGCGATCTCGGCCTTCGGCCGCCTCGAGCATGCGGCGTCGTGACAGCCGAGCTCGCCGCGGCAGAGCAGCCGCGAAGGCGAGCGGCGGCAGAGACGCCGCGGCGGAAAAAGCGCAAGGCCGGGCGGCGAGCGGCGGCAGGCGGAGAGTGGAAGCGGCGGCGGCAGATGCGTACAGCGTCGCGGCAGCAGCGAGTCAAGGCTGCTGCGCAGCAGCAGCGGCAGCCCGGCCGTTGATGGCGGCGCCGACGCGACCTCACCTTTGCGGAGAGGAGGCGGCGCAGAAGCGAAGGGCGAATGGGTAGCCGCGCGCGCCACGGCGCGGCGGCGCAGCCTCGGCGGACGCGCGGCGTGGCGCTCTGAAGAGGCGCGCCGGCGGTGGTGCTCTGAAGGAGGCGCACGACGGTGGTGCTCTGGAGGAGGCATGCACGGCGGCGGCGACGGTCGACGGAGAAAGCGGCCTCGCAGCAACGCGCTCTCTCCGGTTCGATGCCGTGGTCACCACGAGTACCAGTGTCGTCGAGGGCGTCGGCTCCGGGCGGGTGGCCTACCGCCCAAGACCAACTACGTCGAGTGGGTGCGGTGATGAGGGTAAAGCTCAGTGCGGCATATGTGGGATGCGATCCGACGGCGGCGTCGACTACGACCGGGATCGACGGCGCCGATGCTCTCATCGCCGCAGATCCCGCCGAGATGCGATTCGCTACCAACAAGCGGATCGCAAAGAGGCTTGGGACGCCATCGCCGCAAAGACGCATCGGCAGCCATCGCGCCGCAGTCTACACCGGGCACTACGCACGGAGTGGGAGTGCTCGCCTTCAAGCGGTGAGGCGTTGATGACTTTGCTCTCGTCTCAACACTCTGCACAAGTTGGTGCGATTCGGCGACACCTCGGCGAGAGAGGCGTGGAGAAGCTCTTCCGCTGCGTCCCGAAGTACAAGCGCATGGCTCGCTCGATCGGGTCTCTGCTGGACCTTTCCACGATGACCATCGAGGAGGCGTTGGGTCGCCTCAAGGTCGCCGACATCGATGAGCCACAGAGCCTCTCGGACCGTCACCATTGGCGGAAGCTCCTCACTCGGGAGCGGTGGTCACGGCCAAGGTGACAAGAAGAAGGAGCCTTCTTCCACGACAGCGCCGCAAGAGTGGCAAGCGCGGCAAGCGCGCAAAGGCGCCAGCTTGGCGATGGCTTTGGCAAGCAAAGCCGAAGCGAGACGACTCTTGCCACAATCGCGGCAAGCTTGGTCATTGGGCCAGGAGTGTCGGCGACCACGACGCGCCGTGCCCACGCCGCGCAGCGAGGAGGAGCAACCGGTCTGTTCATTGCTCACGCGAGCATCGAACTACCTCCGGCACACCGTGCGATGGCTCTCCTCCACCTTGACGAGCCAAAAGCACACGCCTCCTCGGCGATGATTCGGCAATGACAAGACCGACGCGGGTGGTGCCTCGACACCGCGCCACCCACCACATGACCGGCGGCGGAGTTCTTCTCGAGCTCGACTCAGCGTTCGAGGCACCGTCAAGTTCGGCGACGCCTCCCGAAGTGGAGATCAAGGCGTCGGCTCTGTCGTCTTCGTCGCCAAGATCGCGAGCACCGGTGCTCACCGCGTCTACTACATCCCCGATCCGGAACTCCATCATCGGCTTGGGACGGTGGATGAGAACGGCCTCGCGTGTCGAGATCGAGCACGGTGCTGCGGATTTGGGATCTTCGACGCCGCCTCCTTGCCAAGGTAACGAGGCGCAAATCGACTCTACACTCTTCACGCGTCAGGTGGCACAACCCTCTGTTTCGCACCGTCGACGTCGGGGCGGCGGCGTGGCGATAACACAGCGCTGGGCACCTTTCACTTCGAGGCCCAGGCGGCTCGGTGCCGCGGAAATGGTGCGAGGCTGCGCCGTGCCTTGACCATGTGGAGCAGCTCGCGGCGTCTGCGTGTTGACGGCGCAGGCGACTCCTTTCCCAGCGAAGGCGGTTTCGAGCCAAGGAGAGGCTCGAGCTCGTGCGGGACTTGTGGCCGGTGACACCGCCACACCGGGAGACGACGCTACTTCCTGCGCTCGTCGGCGACCTCTCCCGCTACATGTGGGTGATGGTCCTCGCAGCAAGGAGAGGCTGCGGGCGCCATCAGCGCACGCAGTCGCTGCGAGGCGAGCGCGGTCGCAGTCGCGCGTGTTGCGCATGAACAACGGCGGCGACCACGGCGGCGAATTCGTGTCGTCTTTGCGCCGATGAGGGCATTCGCGCCACTACTCCGCGCCCGCACGCACCGCAGCAGTAAGCGTCGTCGTCGAGCGGCGCAACTGCGGTTGTGGGGATGGCTCGGCCCTCGCCAGCGAGGGGATGCCGGTGTCTTACGGGAGAGGCGGTGGTGACGGCCGTCTACATCCTCAACCGCCGCCTACCAAGGCGCCGACGGCAGGCCGCATCGAGGCTTGGCATGGCGCAAGCCGGCGGTCTCCACTTGCGGGTCTTGGCTCCCTCGCGTTCGCCAGGAGCTTGGCCACATCGGCAAGCTCGGCGGCGAGAGCACTCGGAGTGTTCATCGGCTACGCGGAGGCTCGAAGGCCTACCGCATCTCGACCACGACACGCCGCGTCCCGCATCTCGCGTGGCGTGTTTCGACGGCGCAGGCGGACGTGGACAAGGCGGTGGGCGACGGTTCGGCCTCGACTCGGGGACTTTGTTGTGGACTACGTCCACTTCGAGAGAGCGGGAGCTAGCGGCTCGTCTTCACCGAGCTCGCCCACCTCGACACCTTGCTCGCCATCGCCTCGCGAGTGCTCCACCACTTCGGCACGCCACGCCCCACTCTTCACCACCGGCCACCACTCTCCCGCACCGGCGCCACATCACGGAATCGGCCCCAGCGGCCGGTCCACGAGCAGCGCGCGGTGGAGTTCGCTACTCCACCGCCCCACGACGAGGATCGCGTCGACGCCTACCACGACGGCGAGACTCTGCGCTACCAGACGTGGGCGACCTCCGCTCGAGCGGCGATCGGTCGGACTGGCGCGCGCGCGACCGAGCGGAGCGCGCCAGCATGCGACGACGGCGAGCCCCGCCTTCGCCGGCCGCGGAGGAGACGCGGCGTGGCGTGTCGCGATGAAGCGAGAGATGGACGCCGCCGAGCGGAACCGGGCGTGGGAGCTGGCGGATCTTCCGCCGGCCACCGCGCGATCACCCTTGGTGGGTGTTCAGCCGGCGGGATGAAGCGGCGCCATCGTCAAGCACAAGGCTCGCTTGGTGGCACGAGGCCGTCGCGGCGAGAGGGTCGACCGATGGCGCCGCGCCGTCGCGCGGATGGAGTCCGTCGCGACTTCTCCTCGCACTTGCGGCCGGGAGGATTGGCGCGTCCATCACATGGGCGTCAAGTCCGCCTTCCTCAACGGCGATTTGAAGGAGGAGGTCACGTCCGCCAACCGCCGGATTCGTCATCCCGGCAAGGAGGGCAAGGTTCTCGCTGCGCAAGGCCCTCTACGGCTGCGGCGAGCACCACGAGCCCGGAATGCTAAGCCGGACTCCACCTCAAGCAAATGGGGTTCCAGCAGAGCGCACACGAGGTCGCGGTCACCGGCGGGGCAAAGCGGCAACGCCTCACGCGGGCGTCACGGCGACGACTGGTGATCACCGGCCGCGAGGCCGAGGTCGAGCGTTCAAGGCGGAGATGAAGACCGTCTTCCGATATGAGCGACTTAGGGCTCTCTCCTTCTACCGGGATCGAGGTCCACCGGACGGCCCGTATCTCCCTTCGTCGGACGCCTCGCCAAGCGCACCGTCGAGTGGGCGGGCTCACCGATCGCAATCCACCCACACTCCAATGGAGGAAAGGTCGGCCGGCGCCGCGACAAGACGGCGGAGGAGGCGGGCGCGACGCGATCGGGCGCAAGATGGCGCACCTTCGCTACCTCGTCCACACACGCGTCATTTGGCGTTCGCCGTCGGCTCGTCGATCGGTTCATGCGGCGGCGACGACGAGCATCGGCGGCGTGAAGAGGATCCTCCGCTACGTTGCGGGCACCTCCGACTACGGCTTACACTACCCGAGGTGTCCGGCGCGGCGCGCTTCATCTGCATGCAGCGGCAGCGACCACGCAGCGACATTGACACGGCAAAGCACAAGCGGGATTCTCTTCTTCCTCGGCAAGTGCCTCGTTAGTTGGCGATCGATCAAAGGCGGTGGTGGCCCTGTCTACCGTGAGGCCGAGTACATAGCGGCTTCCACCGCTCGACTCGAGCCTCTCGCTCGCTCGATCGCTGGTGATCTCTCGGCGGGGACATCAAGCGGTGGAGCTCGGGGTGGGCGAGCAAGTCCGCTCTAGCTCGCAAAGAACCCGTTTTTCATGAGCGAGCAAGCACATCCGGGTGAAGTATCATTTCATCCGAGGTCGCTTGGATGAAGGAAGCATCAAGGCAAGCTACATCAACACCACGGATCGCTTGGGATCTACTCACCAAGCCTCTTGGAAGGATCAAGTTCCTTGAGCTCTGCTCCAAGATCAGGATGGTTCAACCCTCCCACAAGACGACGCACAAGACTTAGGGGGAGAATGATGAATAAGTCTCTGTACTGTGGTCTTTGTGGGGCTGTGGTAGTTTTTGTTTTTTGACTGCTTTAGGATAGCATCTGCTTTTAGGACAGCATCTGCTTTTGCTTTAGGACAGCATCTGCTTTTAGGACAGCATCTGCTTTTAGGACAGCATCTGCTTTAGGACAGCATCTGCTTTTAGGACAGCATCTGCTTTAGGACAGCATATTGACCGCTTTAGGACAGCATCTAGGATAGCATCGTAGCATATGCTTGGCTGGTTCTCAGCCTATAAATTTGTATCCCCAACCCCTCAGGTTTGTATGGCATTTGTGTGAGCAATAAACAAGAAAACTTGCCCCATCTCCTAGTGTCATCCTCTCCATGAGAGTAAGGATCTTGCTATCACCAAGAGCAAGAGTCCAGCGACTAACAGTTTTTCCCCCCAACATCTGTTGTTAAACTATGTCTCATTTTTGCGCCTATCATTTGTTCATTGTAACTCTAGCTGTTGCTAAATTAGACCTTGTTATAATAAAATGAACAAGTAATGCAACATACATTGCTTCGTTTTTTGTTTTATATTTTTTCCCCGTTATTCTGTTAATTTGCAATACTAACTCATGTCATATTCATCCGCAGGCCTCTGGTGCAATGCCCCCAGAACGTTCTGCAGCTGGTTTGTCCTTGCAAAATGCAGATGTTTCACATATAAGCATGCTTAATTCCATCGGAGGTACTTATCTTCTCTGGTCACATCTTCTAACTATTTATAAAACCGTGTTAGGAACGAATGACTATAAGTTCCATATTTGCTTAATGATTCTTAGACCTTTAGAATTGTTACGTTTCTTTTTCTGTATTCTCATAAACATTAAAAAAATCTTTTTTAAATGAACATGGTTAAAAAAAAAATCTTGCAATCTTTTTAAAGCATTTCCTTGCTGGGTTGCCTGCTAGGAGGCGTGTTTGCAGTTGCCTTAGCCAAGGATGGAGAACTTGATATCCTTTTTTCGAGCTAGGGGGAACTCCCCCGATTTCATTTGCTGAAACACTTAATATCTTGTTTTTGAGTGCTAAAAAGAGAACTTCCTGGTTTGATTAGTAAAAGTGTAAAACCTGGATCCTTAGGGCCTCCCCTGCCAGTTCCTTGTCATCATGTCATGTCATGTGGTGAAACATACACAAAATTGTAAATGCTACTTTTGATTTCTGATATGACATATGTCTGGCTTTTGGGCACATATCAGGTAATGCGATTCCAGTTCAAAACAAGCTAGGTGGTGGCCCAAGTGGGGGATCGGGTCCACAGTTGGTACAAAATGCTGATGTCCTTGTAAAACAGGCCACTAGCTCTTCCTCACGGGAGCAGTCAGATGATGATGATATGGAAGGAGAAGCTGAGACTACTGGAAATGCGAACCCTGCTGAACGAAGACTACAGAGGAGGTGATCCTTTTTACCTGCTCTTGAGATGTTCATGAATCATTAGCTTGCATCATCACGCATGAATGCCCCTTATCCTCAAGTTAGCCTCTCTCTAGGATTTTCTCCCTCTTGGTAGCTCCACTTTGCTACTGTATCGTCCATTTGGTATATATATTTCGACCATATTACAATATTAGTTTTCTGTGTGCCAGATGTTGGCTCTGAGTGTAAGTACAAGACTACAAGAGAGCATAATTTGCATGGCCATTCTTTTCTTGTTTATGGACACAGCTCTTTGCTAATATGCTTTAGGATTGTTGAGTGCATAAGTTATTTGGAGTGGATTAAATCAGGATTCATACTGTATTCCTTAGATGCGTAAGTTGTTCGAAACTAATGCTATTGAGCATATTTACCAGAAGTCATAAAGAAAGGTATGCCTGGTTTCAAGTTGGCAATAATTACGCTTGGTTTCAGGTTGGCAATAATTACATCCTGAATGTGAAAATGGTGTCTGATGCATGTATGCTTGTGTGCAACACACAAGTTATAATGGGCTACTTAATGAATAGTGTACACACCCACAAGTGCATCTTCACTAACATCAATAGATTCAAGT
>JAYEVI010000345.1:0-112232 GCA_036346575.1 Dendrocalamus sinicus | reverse complement strand
TCCTTGACCATATCATATACCTCTTTCCCGCTAAAAGGTCTTGGCACTGAGTCATCCTCTTTTTTCAAATTATTTCTTCATCTTGCGGTATGGGTGATACTTTGGAAGGAACCTACAGTGACGCATGTACACAGTTTTTCGCGAGTTGTTCAACCACACACTCTCGGTATAATCTAAGCAGTGCGGACACGCTTTGGCTCCTTTTGTACTCAACCCTGACAGGTTACCAAGAGCAGGAAAATCATTAATGGTGCAGAACAACATGACGTGTAGAGTGAAGTTCTCTCGTTTGTCCGCATCCCATACATGTGCCCTTCGTTCCACAGTATTTCAAGATCTTCCACCAATGGTGCTAGGAACACATCAATATCGTTGCCAGGTTGCTTCGGCCTTTGGATAAGTAGTGACATCAAAATATACTTCTGCTTCATACACAGCCAAGAAGGAAGGTTGTACATGCACAGAGTCACGGGCCAGGTGCTATGTCGGTTGCTCATGTTACCAAAAGGATTCATTCCATCTGTACTCAACGCAAACCTTATATTTCTCGGTTCCACACCGAAATCTACAAACATCCTATCGATGTTCCTCCACCGGCGAGAATCAGCAACATGTCTTATCATTCCGTCTTTCTTACGCCCGAAAGTGCCAATGCATCAATCTTGCATCCTTGCGGTTTGCAAATAAATGCTTCAAACGGGGGATTACAGGAAGATACCACATCACCTTAGCAGGAGGTCCTTGTTTCACCTCGATGCTCTTTCCATCATCAGAGTCATTTTTACACTTGTATCGGGATGCTTTGCACACCGGACAAACATGTAAACTAGCATACTCTTTACGGTACAGGATACAATCATTCGGACATGCATGTATTCTTTCTACTTCCATTCCTAATGGACAAAGAATCTTCTTGGCTTGGTAGGTGGTTCTCGGCAACATATTTTCCTTTGGAAGCATGTCCGCTAGGAGACCTAACAATACCGTGAAGCTCTTGTCGGACCAACCATTGCTTGCCTTCAATTTCAGCAGTTCTAGAACTGATGACAACCTCGTGTATTGCGGCTTGCAGCCCGGGAACAAAGATTTCTCTGAGTCCTCCATTAAGCCCTCGAATTTACCAAACTCTCTCTCACTATAGTTCCTTTTGCATCACGTAACATCTGATCCAGATTGTCATCCTGCGACCTATCCTCATGATCGAAAGAACAGTCCACAACTGGCATATCGTTGTCTCCCTCGACTATGTCATAACTACCTTCTTGTGTACTCTTCTCTTCACCGTGACTGGTCCAACATTTGTATTCTTTTCTGAAACCCCTTCGAATCAAGTGAGCTTCGATCTGCGCTGAGTTGCTAAACATCTTGAGATTATCATAATCAATACATGGACAGTACATATATTTCATCCCGTTCTTCAACATATCCAGCATGGCTGCTCTTCTAAAAGCAGACATGCCATTAATGTACTCTTCACTCACACGGTTCTCAATGTACATCCAGCTTCGGTCCATCTACGCTACACAAGTACGTAACAAATGGGTGTCGAAAATTAATGATTATTACCGCTACTACATAGCAAATTAGACTAGCTATAATTACACGTACATGACATGCATCTATATATTTTACGTACATGACAGTACTTACCCATTCTGAAATTGAGCAAACTAACATTATCTTTCTAAACCTAGCTAGCTACCTAGATCTAAATTAAACAAAAACCTAGCTACTATCATCTTTGGCCTTCAATTACAAAAACATGCATGCATATAAGTTATTACAAGTAATTGAGTACTAACGTCTGATCAGATCACTAAGAAGACGACAATATGTTTTCACCCGAACTCCTAAAGCCGCCGCCTTGCTCCACCGATGCAACGCAATGAAGACAGATCTATGTCGACATCGAGCAAGTACGCCCAAGAATTAATAAGGCGATTATCGCGCATTTGTTCCAAACACAAACGGTCTGCGTGAAACCATATATCACTGCGGTTCGTGTTAATAATCGTCAGCGAATTATCACAGACGGTTATTAACAGAACCGTCAGATGTCCATAATATCACAAGCGTTCGTAATACCAACCGCTCAGTGATTGGTGCGTATCACGCATTCGTTCAGATATAGAAGCGCTCGTGATAGTCCATCATTATCGCAGACGGCTATTAACGAAATCGCTCGCGATGTCCATAATATCACGCAGCGGTTCGTAATACCACCCGCTCCGTGATTGGTGTATCGCTGCACGGTTTCTATATAGAACCGTCTGTGATAGTACTTCACAGACGGTTTATGGTTTAAACCGTCTATGATAGTTCACTCATTAACTTAAATTTTTTTCTGTTTTTTGGCTAGCCTCAAGAAACTAAATAATGTTTTACCCATGCCCTTTGAAAACAAGCAAATACAGACGCAAGCAGAATAACACATTTAGATCTATTACAGCTAACGAACCCTTCATGGCACGACGGTCACTCTGAACAAGACACACTTACAACATTTACAGCAAGAGTGTGTTGCCCAGAATGTCGCCGTGCCACAACGGAGGCGCTAGCTCACGGCAGTAGTCGACGTTGTGGAGGAACAACCAAATACAGAGGCAAGCACAACAACGCATTCTGATCTATTATAGGATAACAAGCTAATGAAGCCTTCGTGGCACGACGGTCACGATGAACAAGACACACTTACAGCAAGAGTGTGTTGTCCATCGTAGCGCCGTGCCACAACGGAGGCGCTAGCTCACAGCGGAGGGGAGATGAAGGAAGCTAGCTAGTGGATGAACTCACGTGTGACTAGTACCGGTGGAAAGGTAGATGGACAGCTATTAATAAGGGCCGAGCAGTGGGAGGAACTGATGTCTGCCATTCGATGTGGAGAGAATGGACGGGCGAGATCGAAATCCTGGGTATACGCCAATTATCGGTGACATGTGATTATCAGAGACGGTTATTAGTAGGAACCGTCTGTGATGTACGTAATATCACAGACGGTTCGCAATACCAACCGTCTGTGATTGTTGCGTATCACAGACGGTTTGTATATATAACCGTCTGTGATAGTCCTTCACAGACGGTTTATGGTTTAAACCGTCTATGATAGTTCACTCATTAACTTAAATTTTTTCTGTTTTTTGGCTAGCCTCAAGAAATTAAATAATGTTGTACCCATGCCCTTTGAAAACAAGCAAATACAGACGCAAGCACAATAACACATTCAGATCTATTACAGCTAACAAACCCTTCATGGCACGATGGTCACTCTGAACAAGACACACTTACAACACTTACGGCAAGAGTGTGTTGCCCAGAATGCCGCTGTGCCACAACGGAGGCGCTAGCTCACGGCAGTAGTCGGCGTTGTGGAGGAACAACCAAATACAGAGGCAAGCACAACAACACATTCCGATCTATTATAGGATAACAAGCTAATGAACCCTTCGTGGCACGACGGTCACGATGAACAAGACACACTTACGACACTTACGGCAAGAGTGTTTTGTCCATCGTAGCGCCGTGCCACAACGAAGGCGCTAGCTCACAACGGAGGGGAGATGCATGCAGGAAGCTAGCTAGTGGATGAACTCACGCGTGACTAGTACCTGGGTATACACCAATTATTGGTGACATCTGATTTTTAGAGACGGTTCTTAATACGAACCGTCTGTGATATCTAGATTATCACAGGCAGTTCGTATTAAGAGTCGTATGTGAAAGTTCACAGACGGTTATTAACACGAACCATCTGTGTTTTCTCGATTATCACAGACGGTTCGTGTTAATAACCGTCTGTGAAAATATCGTAGACGGTTGGTAGTATGAACCATCTGTGATAGATTAAGCACAGACGGTTCTGTATGAACCGTCTGTGATGTACCCGTCCAATATAGCCTCTTTTGTAGTAGTATATACGCGGACGCACTTGGTAGGTGGCAGTGGAGGATGCAGTGGGGAGGAGGCAGCCAGCAAATAGGGAGTGGAGGTACATGGTGGGTAGATGGGGAGAGGAGCAGATGCGGTGTGAAGGTGGTGACGGGTAGATGAGGTAGGAAGGAGGTGTCCGACGGATGGGGAGGGGAGGAGGCAGCTGATAATAGGAATGGGACGTGGTGGCGGGCATATTTGGGTGGGAGAGGTGGTGGCAGGCAGATGAGGTGGGAAAGGAGGTGGGGGATATACTGTTGGTGGTGTGACTGTGGACTTGTGTGGGGGTTACCTGGTTTTTTTAGTGTGGGTGGAAGGATTGTTGGAGGGAGGGGATGACAGACGAATTTCCTCTTTATATTTGTAGAGACAATGTGTATGATGGCATTTTATAAATATTAATTAATTTTCTTATATCTAATTGTTTGATTTTTCTTGTCTTTCTAGTTATGTGCTGATTTAATTATTTAAATTGCTCGACTACATGGGTTTCTATGTCTCTACTCATTGAAGGTTCCTCTTAAAGCCTCCACCTTAATCCTAAGAGGTAGAAAGATAGAAACTACCATATTGTTAAGAGAAAACAAGAAAGGCTAGAAAATTCCTATGTTAATCGTGGAAAAAGAAAAGAATCTAAACCATGTACCAAAGGGCAATGGCTGAGATTTACTATAAAAAAAGAGCATATATACAACCGAGATACGCGCATACTACTAGGGAACCATGTTGGTCAAATAAAAAGATCTACGCAGTCGATTTTTGGTAGGTTTAGATTATAAAGACGTAAACTGATCAGATACAGGTAATGATGGTATATATTACAGTTCTATTTTCACGTTGTTCGTATGCAACACGGAAACAAGCCGGCACGGTGGTTGCACGCGCCACACCAAACCATCAAGGGAAATTTATATAGGTTGTCCAAATGTAGGTTACTTTTGGCTTTTCACCGTCATCAAGGGAAGATTTTTACTATGGTTTTGTATCGTAGTATCAGTGAAAATAATAAAAAAATATATATTATGAAAGTATTTTGTAAGATAAATCCAATCATAGTATTTTTTATATAGCAAATTTATATACTTTAATATTCATTAACGTCAAAAGTATTGACTACATGGATCCCACAACAATCTACATTTGTGGATAGTGGGAGTAGAAAAGATACTTTTAGGTTATGTTCTCTTTTTTTGGGATTATAAGGTAGAGGCACATGCACATGCACTACGCATGCGGGTACACTCTTTAGCACACGTCTAGAAATACGGAGACCAGGGTCAATAATTTATTCCAACGGCCATAATAGTAAGATTTTGTTTGGAAAGTGGCAAATTCTCGCTAATATTGAAACTACGCCCTCCCATTACAAAAGAAAGTTGCTTTGGACATGGACAAAAGGTCTCCAAAAAGCACTAAATTCTACTGTAACAAAAATATATTAAAACTATAATACTATGAAAGTTATTTTCAAAACAAAATCTATAATATTGTTTTAATATATTTTCAAAACATGCCTTTAATTAAAGAGTTCAAAGCACCAGAAGAGGAGTCCATGCATGCTGAACAAAGATGCATGATAGAAATGCTTGGTGTGTTTGGCTCCAATAGTTTTATAAGTTGACGTCCATATTCAAGCTGGAGTCTGGAGAATAGGCTGGATCGAAGGGCTTCAAGTAAAGGCATCAGCTATCCATGGCAGCAGTTTAGCCCATGCATTGCTTGCTGTAGCAAGTGTGGTTTACAAAATCTAAGGAAAAACTTACTTGTACATCACCTGTTTTCTAGAAGTAGTTCCATTTAGAGAAATTGGAAAGAAAATCGTGTGAAATACACTTTAACATTATTTGCGAAAATTATGAACCTAGCCATTCAATTTGCGTGCAATTTGTGAAATACACTTGCAAAATTAAAAATAGAGAATATCTGTAAAAAACCTAGGTATCTTTTCTAAAATAAGAAAAATGCGCCTAAATCCGAGTCGAACTGGAATTAGAAATTCACGGTGAGCCAGTCCATTCATCTTGTTGTACACAGCTAACGTACATGCATGTGTGGAGGATAGCTAGCTGCTGTTAGGTACTGATACCTATAAAGATTAGGCGATAATTATATTAGGTACTATAATTAACTAAATAAATAAGAAAAAGATTGGAAAAGTTAGAGCTTTGCACATTAATCATAAGAAATAACACTTGGAATTTCCTGGTTCTGCTCATTTCGGCTTGTTCGTTAGGCTCTTGGCTCCTAATTTCTTAATTTTATTTTTTTTGCACTGTGGCTAGAGCACAATTTTTTTTAGTTTACCTTAGCTCTTGATTTTAGAAGGGACGTGTATATCTGGTCAAATCTGATGTCGCGTGACTCGCGTACTTGTTCGTGGTCCAGATAATTTGGGAAAACATCTATGGTTTATCAAAATTTTGTGGGAGCACGTTTTAATTGGTTTATCAAAATTCTACTGCTGTCAACATCTTGATAGAATAGCATAGCATAGAGCGTCCCATCAGTTGTGCAGGTGCAGTGTTATTAGCCATTACCGTGTACACACTGAATAACAGGATTTCAAGAAACAAGCTGGTTGTGCCATTGCGTGCCAATTTCCTGGCCTAGAGGTGGTCAAGCTTGGCGGCAACCGATTGCAACGGTTGTATACCTTGACAACCGAAATATCTAGTTCTAGAGAGAACAGGAAATCCATCAACATCATGATAGAAACATTGACGCGACCTAACGACTTGTATACGAAAGTGCACTGAAATTTCCGTGTCACAAAAGCACAAGATTCAACAAACAAACTGGTCCACATATCTTGTATCTAGCTCACTGCAAGTTGTGTGGCAATTTCCTAGTGTAGTGCAGAGATGGCCAAGAAATTGCTGAAACAAACCGAAAATTTGAAAAACAATTTTGAATTTCGCTACTACAGAAAGCCTAATACTAGACGCCAAATCACAGACGGTTTGACAAAACCGTCATGATCGGCACTAACACAGACGGTTTTAATTTAGACACCGTCTGTATTAATGGCGTCAAAGAAAACGAGTATCACAGACGGTTCTTTTACCGATGAACCGTCTGTAATATTCCAGTATCACAGACGGTTTTTATTTAAAACTGTCTATGATAATCTGGAATTATCACAGACGGTTTTTATTTAAAACCGTCTGTGATAATCCTGCTACCTATTTATTGCACCGCTCAGAACCGCATCTATCTTCATTTCGATTCAGATCTAGCCGGTGCTACACTCTTTCGCTCAGGAGGCAAGCTAGGCGATTTCAGGCCAATTAATTTGGTGGGAGGAGGTAAAGATTGAGTTTTGAAGATTCATATTCCTGGTTGCTCTAGATATGGTTAGTAATGAAATTTATTTTTCTTTGCATTACAATTTAGATCTAAGTTTTGGTGAGTGTTATTGAAGATGGTTTGCATCTAGTTGACCATACATGATCAGTTCTCGTCGCTGGTTCTTCCATGCTCGGCAAGGGGGCTAGATTTCCAATTTGGTACCGCATGGGCTAATTTCAGAATTAAGATGGCACAATGGGGCCAAATAAAAAAGTTTTATCTATTCAGCTTCTAAAAGAAAATTGCAAATAAGGACTATTAGATACTTCATGATCTTTTGGGGAGAGTGAAAGTTGATTTACCCATGGCTAGGTCATAAGTGCATTACTTGAGTTAAGAGGTCTACAACATTACTTTAGCAGCTGATTGAAATATGACAAGTTGTTTTAAAATGAAATATGGACTCGGTTGTAAGTCCTCATGGTGTTCTCGCCCACATCGATCCCCTTCTCCAGCCTTAGCCTCGCCCATCGGCTGTTGCTCTAGGAGGTGTCTACAATGACTTAGATTGGGAAGGATGGCACTGGGGGAGGAGGACGCAATGGTAGTGGGAGGACACGGTGGGGAGGCGGCGGCAACAGATGAGGTGGGGAGGAGGTGGTCAGCATATGGGGAGGGGAGGCAGTGGTGGGTGGACACACTTGGTAGGTGGTGGTGGAGGATGCAGTAGGGAGGAGGCAGCCAACAAATAGGGAGTGGAGGCGCACGGTGGGTAGATGGGGAGAGGATGTCGCGGGGTGGATGCGGTGTGGAGGTGGCGACGGGTAGATGAGGTAGGGCGGAGGTGTCCTACGGATTGGGAGGGTAGGAGGCAGTCGATAATAGGAATGGGACATGGTGGCGGGCATATTTGGGTGGGAGAGGTGGTGGCAAGCAGATGAGGTGGGAAAGGAGGTGGGGGATATACTATTGGTGGTGTGATCGTGGACTTGTGTGGGGGTTACCTGGTTTTTTTTAGTGTAGGTGGAAGGATTGTTAAGAGGGAGGGGATGACGGGCGAACTTCCTCTTTATATTTGTAGAGACAATGTGTATGATGTCATTTTATAAATATTAATTAATTTTCTCATATCTAACTGTTTGATTTTTCTTTTCTTTCTAGTTATGTGCTGATTTAATTATTTAAATTGCACGACTACACGGGTTTCTATGTCTCTACTCATTGAAGGTTCCTCTTAAAGCCTCCACCTTAATCCTAAGAGGTAAAAAGATAGAAACTACCATATTGTTAAGAGAAAACAAGAAAGGCTAGAAATTCCTATGTTAATCGTGGAAAAAGAAAAGAATCTAAACCATATACCAAAGGGCAATGGCTGAGATTTACTATAAAAAAGAGCATATATACAACCGAGATATGCGCGCCGAGCCGAGCCGGCTCGAGCCAAGCTCGGCCGAGCTCGGTCAAAGATGCGGCTCGACTCGGCTCGTTTTGGAAACGAGCTACGCGGGAGACTTGGCTCGGCTCGACTGCCGGCTCGAGCCAGCTTGCGAGCCCAACCGAGCCAAAAAGGGTTGCCGCTGCCGACTGAGCCAAAATGGCTCGCAGAGGCCCGAACGAGCCATTTTGGCTCGCCGCTCACAGATACCCATCACAGTCACATATTCACACAGAGCAGCAGCAGCACAGCAGAAATAAATATCATAGCAGATTCACAGAGAGCAGCACAGCAGATTTAATATTGCATTTCAGATGTAATACTAATAGCATATCAGATTTAACAGTATAACACATAAGCCAATACTTTTACAGCATAACACATAAGCCATAAAGCCAATACACATAACACATCAGAGCAGATACACATAACACATAGCAATTCACAGCAGTTCAAGCCATCACAACAGCAGGGAACAAGCCAAAATGGCTTGAATGGCTTGAAGATAGAGAAAACAAGCCAAAATGGCTTGAAGACAGAGAGAACGAGCCAAAATGGCTTGAAGGTAACTGAACAAGCCAAAATGGCTCGAATTTAACTGAACGAGCCAAAATGGCTCGAACTTAACCATATACAACAATATACAGTAGGATTACAATGGAAGCATGCGCATATACATGTATCTCTAGCAGTTGAAACATATTTCGCAAATAAGTGTGCCGCTAGATCAACACTTCTATGCACTAAATAGAGACTAGAACCATTGCACAACTCAACAAAATAGGAGCAAACTCACCGAGCTCGCCGCCCTCGTGCGTGGGGACGATGGAGCTTGGGGAAGGACGACAGCCGCTAGCTGAGCGCATGGGGAAGGACGGCGGCCGCGCGTGGGGGAAGGACGGCGGGCGCACGCGGGGGAAAGACGGCGTCGGCGGTTGAGCGTGGGGGAAGGACGGCGATCGGCCGATCGCCACGGCGGCCGCGCGAGCGACTGGGTTAGGGTCAGGGTTGGCCCGACCGAGTGACCGGCGACCGCACTCGTCTCCGAGATCGATCGATCGATCGCTGATCGGGCGACCGGCCGACCACCGGCGATCGGGATTGGGACTGGCTGCTCCTACTCGTTGGGCTAGCTCGCACGAGCCAACGAGCAGCTCGCGAGCGGCTCGAGCTCGGCTCGTTTTTTCCCCGAGCTACAGACCGGGCTTGGCTCGGCTTGAAAAATGCTCGAGCCCGAGCCGAGCCGGCTCGAGCTCGTTACGAGCCGAGCTGGCTCGCGAGCTTCAAGCCAATTGTCCACCCCTACATACTACTAGCTAGGGAACCATTTTGGTCAAATAAAAATTAAGATCTATGCTGTCGATTTTTGGTAGGTTTAGATTATAAAGTCGTAAATTGATCAGATACAGGTAATGATGCTATATATTACAGTTCTATTTTCACGTAGTTCGTATTCAACTTGGTAAGCAAAAGGATGTAGATTTCCAAAAAAATTAGTAAGCAAAAGGCCTAAGCTGAATAAATTTGGCCCGTTGTGCCAAGGCAATTAAGCCGGTGCCGATGCCATGTAGCACGAGAAGGCAAACGTCGTTGCAATCAAAGGGGAGCTAGCTCCACTGAATCAAGGCCTGCACGAGGCTGTTGTTGAGCGGCGCCTCTCCAATCAGAACGACGCGCGGGAAGAACCTGAACGGCACGGAAACAAGCCGGCACGGTGGTTGCACGCGCCACACCAAACCATCAAGGGAAATTTATATAGGTTGTCCAAATGTAGGTTACTTTTGGCTTTTCACCGTCATCAAGGGAAGATTTTTACTATGGTTTTGTATCGTAGTATCAGTGAAAATAATAAAAAAAAATATATTATGAAAGTATTTTGTAAGATAAATCCAATCATAGTATTTTTATATAGCAAATTTATATACTTTAATATTCATTAACGTCAAAAGTATTGACTACATGGATCCCACAACAATCTACATTTGTGGATAGTGGGAGTAGAAAAGATACTTTTAGGTTATGTTCTCTTTTTTTGGGATTATAAGGTAGAGGCACATGCACATGCACTACGCATGCGGGTACACTCTTTAGCACACGTCTAGAAATACGGAGACCAGGGTCAATAATTTATTCCAACGGCCATAATAGTAAGATTTTGTTTGGAAAGTGGCAAATTCTCGCTAATATTGAAACTACGCCCTCCCATTACAAAAGAAAGTTGCTTTGGACATGGACAAAAGGTCTCCAAAAAGCACTAAATTCTACTGTAACAAAAATATATTAAAACTATAATACTATGAAAGTTATTTTCAAAACAAAATCTATAATATTGTTTTAATATATTTTCAAAACATGCCTTTAATTAAAGAGTTCAAAGCACCAGAAGAGGAGTCCATGCATGCTGAACAAAGATGCATGATAGAAATGCTTGGTGTGTTTGGCTCCAATAGTTTTATAAGTTGACGTCCATATTCAAGCTGGAGTCTGGAGAATAGGCTGGATCGAAGGGCTTCAAGTAAAGGCATCAGCTATCCATGGCAGCAGTTTAGCCCATGCATTGCTTGCTGTAGCAAGTGTGGTTTACAAAATCTAAGGGAAAAACTTACTTGTACATCACCTGTTTTCTAGAAGTAGTTCCATTTAGAGAAATTGGAAAGAAAATCGTGTGTGAAATACACTTTAACATTATTTGCGAAAATTATGAACCTAGCCATTCAATTTGCGTGCAATTTGTGAAATACACTTGCAAAATTAAAAATAGAGAATATCTGTAAAAAACCTAGGTATCTTTTCTAAAATAAGAAAAAATGCGCCTAAATCCGAGTCGAACTGGAATTAGAAATTCACGGTGAGCCAGTCCATTCATCTTGTTGTACACAGCTAACGTACATGCATGTGTGGAGGGGATAGCTAGCTGCTGTTAGGTACTGATACCTATAAAAGATTAGGCGATAATTATATTAGGTACTATAATTAACTAAATAAATAAGAAAAAGATTGGAAAAGTTAGAGCTTTGCACATTAATCATAAGAAATAACACTTGGAATTTCCTGGTTCTGCTCATTTCGGCTTGTTCGTTAGGCTCTTGACTTCTAATCTCTTAATTTTATTTTTTTGGTTTTTCGCTTTTTTTAGGCTTTTTTTGTCTTTTGTTTTTTCGTATTTTTTTATTGTCTATGACCGGTTAATTTTTTTATTTTTAAAATTTTTAATTACGCATTCCATCGCAATATGCACTCGGCTAGAGCACAATTTTTTTTAGTTTACCTTAGCTCTTAATTTTAGTAGGGACGTGTATATCTGGTCAAATCTGATGCTAATTCGCGTGACTCGCGTGCTTGTTCGTGGTCCAGATAATTTGGGAAAACATCTATGGTTTATCAAAATTTTGTGGGAGCACGTTTTAATTGGTTTATCAAAATTCTACTGCCGTCAACATCTTGATAGAATAGCATAGCATAGAGCGTCCCATCAGTTGTGCAGGTGCAGTGTTATTAGCCATTACCGTGTACACACTGAATAACAGGATTTCAAGAAACAAGCTGGTTGTGCCATTGCGTGCCAATTTCCTGGCCTAGAGGTGGTCAAGCTTGGCGGCAACCGATTGCAACTGTTGTATACCTTGACAACCGAAATATCTAGTTCTAGAGAGAACAGGAAATCCATCAACATCATGATAGAAACATTGACGCGACCTAACGACTTGTATACGAAGGTGCACTGAAATTACCGTGTCACAAAAGCACAAGATTCAACAAACAAACTGGTCCACATATTTTGTATCTACCTCACTGCAAGTTGTGTGGCAATTTTCTAGTGTAGTGCAGAGATGGCCAAAACAGTCCAGTGATGAAAATTGCTGAAACAAACTGAAAATTTAAAAAAACAATTTTCAATTTTGTCGAGAATTGATTTTATTTGATTTTCCACCCAATCTACCTCCTTTCTCCACCATTCAAGCCCCCCAATTCCTCATAATATCCGATCGAACTCCAGGTGAGAAATGTGTCATATATAGATTATTCAATCTTTTTCGATCTAGTGATGGATAACTTCATGCGGTCGACTCTTCGACTACTTATGGCATGGTTATGCACTCTCTTTATCCGATTACAACGAGTAGCCCAAAGATATCTCTCCCGATATCTAAGAGGGACGAATCTCATATCGGTCCAATTACATTTCTCTGCATGTTTTACAGTATATTTGAAAGCTACATTTATAATTACTCAGTTATAGAGTAGTGTTTGGCAATTCTTAAGTGTACTATTACACATATAGGAAACTGTGCCAATCTCAGATACAAAGATTATACCTCATCATTACTTGAGACTAACTGATGGCACATAAAAGATAATATCTAGTTCTAGAGAGAACAGGAAATCTATCAACATCATAATAGAAACATTGACGCGACCTAACGACTTGTATACGAAATTGCACTGAAATTTCCGTGTCACAAAAGCACAAGATTCAACAAACAAACTGGTCCACATATCTTGTATCCACATATCTTGTGCAGAGATGGCCAAAACAGTCCAGCCTTGGAAATTGCAATCGCACTGGCGTTGCTACTATTGATATAGCTTTTGGTTTTGCCTTTTAAATAGTAACAGCTTATAAAGAAATATTTGTATATAATTTTAGCCGATATAAATGAAGTCACTACAATACATACTACAATCGATTAGTAGATTCCGTTTAAAAGTTAGGTACCGAGAAAAATCATTTACTGTAAAAAAACAGTTTTTAGAAATTTGTTTCCAACACAAATTCTTGGGTCCCTACTAGATGGATGGAGACAAGTGAAAATTGATATGCATTGAAGCTTCCTTCCCCTTTCGTTTGTTGACCTAGACGTGACTCAATCCACTCCAAAGAGGGCAAGGACTCAAGCAGTTTTTAGCATTTTCTCTCCGATTCATTCGATTGGTGAGAGGAAATGGCAATATGACGTGAGCTTTTCCGTCTCCAAATCCTCGTAGAGAGAGAGGGAGAGCAGGCAATTTCACGTAGGTGACTGCACTGCGACCAAAACGCGCACAACCTTCATGACTACCTCTTCTTCCTTCCTTTACACACACTCCTAGAAGAAAAACCAACCTCTCTACATACTTGTGCCTTGCTAATCTCGCTCCACCTGACGTAGCCTCCTCTCACACAATCCTCTGGAACAACATGGCCTCTGCTAGTCTGGTGGCGTTTGCAGGGAACTCGGTTGCAGGTTCTATAATCAATTTGATGGTCACCAAGGGCTTCGCATACCTCAATGGCTACCTCAACACCGAAAGCATGGAGAAGATGAAGAGCGAGCTAGAGGAAAGAATGCCGCAGATCCAAGCGGTGCTCGATGTGGTCAGCCCGGATCATATCATGAACAACAACGACAGCGAAGCGCTGGATCAGTGGTTCTGGCAGCTCAGGGATGCGGTCGAGGCGGCTGAAGACGCGATCGATGAGCTCGAGTATTACGAGCTTGAACAGAAGGCCAAGGATGAAAAGGTCAGTGACTGGGGCTCCTCTTTTGTTAAGATGAAGCATAAAGCTATCAAATCTGTTAAACATGTCAGTATTTTGGATAAGACTGTGGAAAAATTAACTCATCGAGGCACACGCGAGAAGCTGAAGAAAGCAATGGAGGGTTTAAACAAGGTTGCTGCAGGTACTACGAAATTTCTCGAAGTTAGCAAGGGAGCTGCTTCCGGCAGTCGGCAGCAGGAAGATTCAACGAACAATGATCGCCAGACAGGTTCGACGGAAACTCTAACTAAATTTGTTGGCCGAACAATTGAGAAGAAAAAGATACTTAAATGGCTGACCAAGAAGACATCAATTGAAGAGGCTGAGACTATGCCGAGTACTAATCATATTCCTGTCCCGAGCACTAATCATATCCCTGTCTTTTCAATAGTTGGTCATGGTGGTATGGGGAAGACTACTTTGGCTCAGAGTATATGCAAACAGGTTGAGAAGGATTTCAAGATCATCTGGGTCACTGTATCTACTAGCTTTGATGCAACGTCGGTGTCAAGAAAGATACTGGAATCTGCTACAAGGGCAGAGCCTAGTAATAAAAATTTGGAGACATTACAGCAAGATATCAAAGAGAAACTGATGTCTGTTAGGTTTTTGCTTATTTTAGATGATGTTTGGGAAGAGGAGAAAATAAATGAATGGGAAAAGCTATTTGCTCCTCTGAGGACAGGGATGAGGGGGAGCAAAATTCTGTTGACAACCCGAATGGAATCGGTAGCCATCAGGGCTGCACACGTGATGGGAATTAAAAGAGAGGTCTTGGAATTAAAACAACTGGAAGAAGGTGAAAATCTTGATCTCTTCAATCATCATGTCTTTTCTGGTGTCAATCCAAAAGATTTTGGGAATTTGGAACAAACTGGAAAAAAAATTGCATGCAAACTGGGAGGATGTCCCTTAGTCACAAAGGTTGTTTGTAAGCATTTAGCAGACAATAGGGAGTTTGTCTACTGGAACAATTTCTTGGACAAAGATTTGGAACATTTTATAGGAACTGAAGATGACATTATGAAAGTTCTCAGATTAAGCTACAACAACCTGTCAACAGAGTCTCAGGTTTGCTTCCGATACTGCAGCATATTTCCGCAGGACTATGAATTTGCAAAGAAAGAATTGTTGCAGCTGTGGATGGGTTCAGGATTGATCTCGCAAGCCACCAAACCTTCAGAAACACTTGAGGACATTGGAGAACGTTGCTTGGCTCAACTGACCAGAAAGTCATTCTTGGAGCTGAAATCCAGACCATATCTGTTTCATAGTGAAGAACTCGAATATTATGTAATGCATGACTTAATGCATGAATTGGCAACATATGTGTCTTCTGGTGAATGTGCAAGAATAATTCATCCTGCCAGATTTGAAGATGTAAAGGATACAGTCCGACACCTGTCCGTCTCCCGTATTGCCTGTTATTCCATTGAGGAGGTCAAGGAAATCTCTCGTTTTAAGAACTTACGTACAATTATTATCGGACAAGATCCAGAATTTGTTAGTGAGGATATGGCACATATGATTGCAAATGTTGTAGAAAACTCAAAAGCTCTGCGTCTACTGCAAATAAATTTGAAGGTTGAACATTTTCCTGACATATTCGCTAATTTGAAGCACCTTCGTTACATCAAGTTCGGTGGGATGTCAAAAGGGGCATCAGCAGAGGGACTTCTGAAACTTTATCACTTAATGGTACTTTTGGATCCAGGCGTTAAGTGGGGCATGAGTCGTGTGATGGAACAGGGGCAGTTATTAATTGATCGAAGGGAACGAAAAATCCAAAAGAAAAAATTGAGACAAGAAAAACATTTTGGGTACCTTGATCGTTTGCGATATGTAACCTATGGACGAGATGCATTTGGTGAGTTCCCAATAGGCAAGCTAACTTCTCTTCAGGAGTTAAACAATTACCGGGTACAAGGAAAGAAAGGAAACGAAATAAGCGCACTCGGCAACTTAAAAAGTCTACGTAAGCTGCAAGTGCAGGGTCTTGAGAATGTCGAAAAACCTGAAGAAGCTCGCAATGCCAGGTTGCATGAAAAACGGTATCTCACCTCGCTGTCTCTGGAGTGGTCAGCATTCAGCGCAAATGAAGAAAGCAGGGCAGATGACTATAAAGTTCTTCATCACCTTAATCTACATGATAATGTTAGGCAACTACAAGTTTCTGGTTATGGGGGGCAAAGCCTGCCCCTTTGGATCGAGAGCCTCTCTGTCAAAAACCTGGCATCAATTGAATTGAGAAACTGTATAAATTTGGCTCGTCTCCCCTCGCTTGAAGGGTTGCCATTGCTAAATCGTATTGTGCTTCATTTTCTTCCAGCATTACAACAAATAGGCCAATTGTCCGATGCGTCCAGTAGTGGCTGCATTGACTCATCCCTACCGGCAACTGTTCGTACTCTGGTAGTAAGAGATTGTGGAGAACTGAGGGAATTACCTATTCTACCTCCTAGCTTGGTGCGCTTGGATATTGTTGGTGTTGGGTTGACCAGACTACCTAGGATAGGCAAGCTGTGCAGTGGGAGTGGTGAAACCGAGTCATGCCAGTTGCGGCACATCCGTCTCGGACATTGTCCAAGTTTGACCTCACTCGATGGGAGCTTTCTAATGCAGAAACAGTACATGGGAACTCTCCGTGACCTAGAAATCCGCGACTGCGAACATCTGGAGTGTACGGCCTTACCATTTGAAGAAATGATCGAGCTCAGGGAAATTTTTGTCACAAATTGCCCAAAGTTGGATGCTAGAGATAAGCTGCTGCCATTATCCCTTGAAGTCCTATGTATCGAGGAGAAATCTGTTCATTCGGAACCTCCGCTGCTTGGGTCACTTCTCGGGCTCAGCAATCTCTTTCATCTGGGGCTGTATCGCTGCTCGGGCCTGGTGTCACTACCCACAACGGACGTGTTTAAGAGTCTCCATTCGCTGAGGTCCGTCGATATAGCATCATGCGAGAATCTCTCATCCTTGGGTGGGCTCGGATCCCTTGCATCTCTCGAATGGTTGGAGATCATAGGCTGCACGAAGCTCTCAACGGTTGGATCATCCCCAACTCCACGCGCATCTGGTGGCGAAGAAGCGCATCTGCAAATCCGCCGCGCGCTTAAAATCGATCGCCCGTCCCTTCTGCTTGCTGAGCCGCTCAAGAGTCTTCGCCACACCAAAAATTTGCATATTACAGATGGATCGACGATGGAAAGCTTACCCATGGGATGGCTACAACAGAACCGCGCATCCCTCCAATCCCTAACGATAGTACGTGCCGACTCGTTGAAATCACTTCCAGATCTGCCCACCTCCCTGCTGTATCTCAATATTTGGCCAGGCGATTCCTTGGAGTTGAAGCTTTTATCTCAGGAAGGACCTGAATGGAACAAGATTTCCCACATCCCTGGAGTGATAATAGGTATCTAGACCCTTCCACTCTCATCCTCATTTGTTTTGTATTGTGCATGTCTTCCATGCAGTTTGTTAGTTGCTTTAGTTCACACCTTAATGACCAGTCTACATTGGGTTTGTTTTTATGTAACTGGTATACAACCCTCAACTAAAAATGTTTGCAAAATCTTGGGGAAGGCATAGGATTGGGGGAGAATTTGTTGATTTATTTTAAATTCTACGTTCATACCTTGATGATTATTTACTTCCTCTGATGCTCTCTGATGATTGCCTTGATGGATTTATCCATTGACACTCTCTCATGACTGCTGATAGGACGTAGTCACTTCGTCATGGGCAAGCTTTGCAGCGAAGAGACTTATTACAATGAACTAAGGTAATCTACAATCTTCAAAGGAAATATATCCATATCCATTTAATTTACATATACCGATTTTGTGCTTTGGTTGCCATTAGTGGCGGAACCAGGATTTGGCTACACCTCGGGCTGAACTCTAACCACCTAAAACTAACGCCAATTTGAACTCATACCACGATATAACAAAAGTACACCATAATTGGCTAATTGTATTACTGATATGAAACTTGAGTTCAATACTAAACAAGCAAACATAAAGCATAATACGAAGAACATGGCATGATCTCAACGTACAAAAAATGTAACATAATAGAGATATAATTTGAGTACCTAAATTACGATGATTTGCTCTCTATCTTATCCTGTCATTTCTTCATTGATAGTTGGACATGAACCAGAACCTGTAAAGACAACATATGAGAGTAAATTAAACATGTATATGAATAAATATGAACAACACGAAGTCTATATTTATAAGAAGCTAACTTACCACTAGCACGAGATAATTGTTTCTTACGTGACCTTATCCCTTGAAAACGCTCTAAAATCTTACAATGAAATACATGGTAAGGAAGTACCTGACATGAAAATATGAAATCATAAATGATGTCTATTGTCTAATATGTGCAGGAAGGCAATTTCATAGGACAAATATCAGGGTTTACCACATAGATTCCAATATCAGGGTTCATACTCAAATTTTAAAAGATAATACAAATATACAAAAAGAAAAAGGAAACATGTAGCAGTAGCACAAGTGCACAACGTTGCATATAGTGACAAACTGACAATAGTAACAACTAACAACAAAATAGAGATTTGAGTATGGACAACCTTTATAACTCACTGTCTCAACTCTCACTCGGTCACTCCCCTGAGGCGGGGCAGGCAGTGAGCCGGGAGGCGGAGCGGCCGGGCGGCGCGGGAGGCGGGCGGCGACAGCGACCACCGGGAGGCGAGGCGGGCGGCGTTGGGAGGCCGGGTGGCGCCGGAGGCGGGTGGCGACAGCGGCCGGGAGGCTAGGCGCGCGCCGGAGGCGGGCGCTTGTCATGCGGTCTTGCGGCGCGGCGCGCGCGAGACTTCTGGATGATGGCTGGATCGCGAGTAAGCTAGGTTCCTCTAACACTTGATTCAAAGAGTCTGAGGCGGATATTGCTTGGGGCCTTGGGCCTCACGGGCGCGGAGAGCCGTAGACAGTGGTGGGCGTGGGCCGCGCGGAGACAGAGACTGGTGGGCTGAATAGTGAAATATATATGGGCTACCTGGGCTGAATAGTAATGATAATACCCCGGGCTGACCTAGGCTATACACTATAAAATTGCTCACGCCCCGGGCTAAAGCCCACTTTGCCGGGGGCCCAAATCTGCCCCTGGTTGCCATGGTTCTTGCTGAACCCTTAACCCGTATCTCGACTTTCTTCACTAAATTCATCGCAGATTACTTCAATGATGTCACACAACTCCGTTGTCTATATGAGATCAAGCAACGTTTTCGGAAGTGCATCTTGACCTACAAATTGTTTTTGGCCTTATTTTTATGTGTGATCAAGAAGGCGGCCTGGGTGGCCACCTAGGCGTCGTGTAGGCGTGTAAGCGCTGGGCAGCAGGGTGCTGCCGTGCCTTGGCACCTCGTCGGGTGGCTGGGCGGCGAGGCGGGACCATGGCGGGGTGAGGCTGTCTCGGCGTGGCAGTCTACCAAGCGGGCGCAGCGGCTGTGCGGCGCCTAGGTACGTGAGACGGTGACCAAGAGCAGGGGAAGAGGAAGAGGGACTGAGGGCTTACCAGCAGTGGAAGAGGAAGAGGGATTGAGGGCTTACCATGAGTTCCCTTCTGCCTCGCCGGAATCAGCCACACCGCCACTGAGGTTCCCTTCTGCCTCTGCCTCCTATCCCCTTCGTTGTCCCCCTCTACCGTCTCCTCCGCCTCCCCATTGCTGTGTCCTCCGCCGTCTCCCCTCTGCCGACAACTCCATTGGCCTCATGGCCCTACTCCCCTCTGCTCGACAGATTTGTAGGGAAGGTCATAGGTAGGTGAGGCGGTGAGGGGTGGCAAGCAGAGGAGGGTGACGGCGGAGGGGAGAACAGAGGGGCTAAGATTTTCGAGGGAGGTGGCAGCTAGGGAAGAGTGAGATCTGCAGGGGAGGCAGCTGGAGGAGGAGATTGTGGGGGAGGCGGTGGCTAGGGAGGAGAGATGGGGGTGGCGGCAATCTGCGGGGGAGGCGGCGGCTAGGGCAGAGAGAAGGGGGAGGCGACGATCTGTGGGGGAGGCGACAACTAGGGAGGAGAGATAGGGGTGGCGGTGATCTGCGGGGGAGGCGGTGGCTAGGGCAGAGAGAAGGGGGAGGCGACGATCTGTGGGGGAGGCGACAACTAGGGAGGAGAGATGGGGGTGGCGGCGATCTGCGGGGGAGGCGACGGCTAGGGCAGAGAGATGGGGGAGGCGACGATCTGCGAGGGAGGCGGCGGCTAGGGAGGAGAGATAGGGGAGGCGGGAGGCGAGATCTACAGGGGAGGCGGAATGGTGGATGGATGCTAGGCTTAGAAGATTTATGTAAGGATTTGATGACTTGATCTGGGACGTTGGATCTTCATCGGACGGTCTAAAGTCTGACTAATTTTTTTTGAATATTAGTTATAGGATTTGATGACTCGATCTGAGACGTTAGATCTTCATTGGATGGTCTAAAGTCTGACTAATGTTCTTGAACATTGGTTATAGGATTTGATGATTCGATCTGGGACGTTGGATCTCCATCAGACGTCCAAAATCTGACTAATTTTCATCTAAACATCAAATATAGACTTATCTTCCGTATGTTGTCCTTATTTTTAATTCGGCTGCCTAGGCTCCCTAGACACTAGGCCCCACCTCACCGCCCGCCTAGCGTCTTCTTAAACATTAATTTTTATTAATATGTACGTGTCATGGGTGAGGGCCTTGAGTCCAGCCGGTTCATTATTAAAAAGTAGAGATTAGTTGTCGAGCTGCTAGGCGGCGGCCATGATTGCAGTTCCACGTCGACGAAGTGTAGCGCTTTCGGCTACACGATGCCTGTAAAAGAAATTTTTTTCGCTTTTTAATCTTTTTTCCTTCCTTTTCTTTTACTTCGGTCAAATTTTTTTACTTCACCAACTCCTCGTTCCTATTAATAACTCCACGCGGAAGGCACGATTTCACGCGGAAACAGAGGCAGTGGTGGCGGAGGTTTCCCGGTCGACATCGGCTCTCCCGGTTCCTCGCCGGTGGAGAGCGTCCAGAGGCGACAGTCGACGTGCGGCCGGGTGACGGCGGCTTCGATCGATGTGGTGTTGGAGGAAGACCGGCGGATCGAGACGGCAATGGAAGACCTCCGGCACCGGTGTGGAAGACGAGCTACCCAGATAGCGGCTGCCTGACGAAGATTCGGCGAACGACGGCGGGGTCCTGAGGCAGAGGCGGATGTAGGAGACCGGCCAGATCCAAGCGGAACAAGGCCGGCGGAGTCCCATTCTCGCCGATTCGAGGCACGGCCACGGAGACGGTGGCGCGGGGCACGGCCACGGAGACGGCGGCGTGCGGAGAGGCGACTCGACGGCGTAGAACGTCGAATCCGATGGCGGCCACCACGGGATGGTCTATCGCGGCTGCGGTTCCCGTCAATGGCGGCGGCACCCCGCGGTGATGACGACCGGCGACCAAGGACTGCGACGACGACGGCGACGGCTGGAGGCAGACGGCCACCTTGGGCCGCACGGCGTCGAGGCTGCTAGGAGCAGGGCTGTCGCCGACGGCGGCCGAGGAGGATTCCGGCGAGGTCTTTTGGCGGGAGAATGGCGTTGGACGGAGACACCAGAGAAGATGCTGCGGGAGCAGCGCGCGGTGCTCGTCTGGCGATGTGGTCATCGGCATCATCATGTGCCTGGCTCACCATGTGGTCGTCTGGCAATGTGATTGTCAGAAGGTTGCGTGTTTGTTTCACATCGGGTTCACCATGTGCCTGGCACTTTATCTCCGTGGCAGCTATTGGATGCCCTGGTGGCGCCATGGCAGTTACTGGAAATAGTGCCGCTATCGTCTCTTGTTGCACTTTCTTCTGATTCATGATCTTCTCCAAGATGGCATGCATGTTGAGGAAGATGTCCGCCATCTCTTTGTTGATGTTGGCCATCTTATTAGTGTTAGCTTTTATTGTGGCCAACGACTTGGCAGCAGGAACCATGGTAGCAGAAGTTGTGGGAAAGGATCGACTGCCTGATACCAAGTTGTCATGAATCTTAGTTCATAGAGGATAAACACCACCAAGAAGATGATCGGATGGCGCCGACGTAGAAGGAGAGAGAAACTATAGATGAGGAAAATTTTGTTATTTCTCTGCTTGATTCCAATAGCATGCGGTAGCGCTCTTATATAGATGGCTCCCCCTAACAGATATAATCTAATCTCAATCATATCTCTAACAAGTATAGAAACTAATATCATATCTCTAATTATATCTCTGACAAAAGGAAAATAATCTTTAACTCAAATAGAAACTAATCTCTACTTTTTAATAATGAACCGGCTGGGCCCAAGGCCCACACCCATGACAGTACAATATGAACTATATGCTTGTTCTTGTGTTCTTTCACATACCACAATATATCTACATACCTCTTCCCTGCCATTTTACTCAAAAAGCAGTTTGTTCAATAACATGGAGGCTACCTGAACTGCAATCATTTGTTATTAAGTTGGTATTGCTATAGAATGGTCCTATTTCAGTATAATTTACTATTGGTGCTTTCTTTCCATTTTTCAGCATGTTTTGAATGGATGTGGGAGCTTAAGCTGCTGCTTTCAATGGATGTTGCTGTTAGAATGATCTCAGGGGATTTGGCCCAACGCCAAATCCCCTGCTCACGCCCGATCGGGCGCCACCATAATGGTGGTGGGCCTCTCGCCGCCGCTATAAAAAGGAGGGGGGCGGGCGCACGCATCCCAAGGTTGACCGTGCCGCCACCCCACCGACAAACCCTAAAACCCGATCTGTAGAGGGGCGCTGAAGCGACGGGAAGCACCACCGGTCTCCTTCACCGGATCTCCGCCGCGCCGCCGTCGTCTTCCTTCTTCCCGACCGTCGCCTGCGCAGACTTCACCGAGCGAACGTGAGATGGCCACCTCCTCCTCCACGCCGTCGGACGGTTAGTACACATCTCTCCTCTCGATGTAGCACTCAAGAACCCGAACGCAATAGAAACCCCTAGATCTAAACCTAGGAGATCCTAGAGGCCGTCAATGGTATCGAGCACTAACCCTAGGCGTAGATCTAGAAGGGGACAGAGATCGCCGCGGTTGACCGCGTCTGAAAAGAAAAAGAGTCCCCAATCCAGAAATCGGCAAAAGAAAGGAAAGAGGGGACTCACGCGCCGGGGCGGCCGCCGCCCTCGAGCCGCCGGGGCCGCGCTCCCCGATGGCGCCGCCGCCATGCGCTGCTCGCGCGCTCGGCCGCCGCCGCCATCACATCGCGGGAGAGCCGCTGCTCCGCCGCCGCCGCTCTTGCGCGCGAGGCCGCGCCGTTGCGTCGCGCGACGCCCGCCGCGGCGCCTTGGCTGCCTCCACCGCCGCGCCCCTCGGGGGCGCCGCTCGCGCTGGCGCCATGCGCCGCCGCTCCTCCTCGAGATCCATTTTTTTCGGGTCTCAAATGACTCTAGGGTTAGGGTTTTGGGGGGGGGGGCGGGGTTTGTTCGGCCGTTATTTCTCCCGCCGTGCGATCAAAATGAACGGCCGAGATAGGGGGGCCAAATGGGCCGCGAGAGCGGCAGATGTCCTGCGGGGTTTTTCAGCCCGCGTGGGAGAAATAAGGCGCGCGCGTGCGCGAAACTGGTCACTGCACTCGGTGGGCAGCGCGCGGGTGGTGATTGGCCATTCGCGCGGTGGGTCGACCAGTCGCCGCGAGGCCACTACCGAGCGGGCCGATCGTGGTCATGGGTCACTGAACGGGCCAAATGGCCGAATTGAACAGTAAAATTGGATTTTTATTGTTTTTAGAAGTATTTTTTGATGTATTTGATTGAAATTTGATCCAAAAATCTCTGTAATTTTTTACACCAACGTGTTAATTTTTTCAGAGATTAAAAGAGTACAGTTATGATGCTTCTGAATAATGAATTTATTTTAGAATAATTACAGTTTCCGCTGCAAAAGTTAAGATTGAATGATTTTCATTATTAAATTCGAACCAACGGGAGAATTTAATTTTTGGAAAAATAGATAAAATTTCCAGAGATTTATGATATTGTTATTTTCTGACCAACGTTGATAATAACAATACTATAATTTTTAATTGATGATTTTTATGCATTATTTCTATTTCTGCCCAACGGTGATGTAGATTTGATGCATAGATAAAATAGTTTTAAATTGTATGTCGTATTTTTGACCAACGTTGGAAATAAGGCATATAATTTTGATGTTACGTTCTCACTGTATTTGAAATAATTTTTCAGGAGGATACAACTTGATGAGTTGTATTAGAGAAATCCCCACTCTCAAAGGTGATAATTATGGAGAGTGGAAGAAAAAGATAGACTTAGTGTTTATCTTGGCTGAGGTGGACTGGGTCCTCACTACAGCACATCCCACTAAGCCTTTGGCGCCAGTGAGGGAACAGAATGAGGATGACACTGCATGGCAGAAAAGACAAAGGGATCATGCTCCCTTACAGATGTCTTATGACCTTGATCATAAGAAATGGACCACAGCCAACAAGAAATGTATGGTGTGATAAAGAACACAATTGAGCTCGCGATTGGGCTCAATTGCAGAGTGTGACACTTATCACCGAATACCTTGATAAAATAAAGAGTCGGTTCACTGCTCTTCAAAGACTTATGCTACACAGCTGATTAAGCAGCTGGTACCTGAAAGGTATTCTGGCGGTGGCAATGGAATAAGAGAGCACATTCTTAGAATGAGCAACTTGGCATCTAAACTTAAACCGATGGATTTGGCTCTCAAGGATGAGTTCCTTATTCATTTGGTTTTGCTTCTTTGCCAAAAGAGTTTGACACTTTTTGTCAATTATAATATGCAGCCCGAGAAATGGGATATGGAAAAGTGCATAGCTATGTGCGTGCAAGAGGAGGAAAGAATCAAATCCTCACATGGTGGTTCTATCAACTATGTGAAGGATAACAAGAAAAAGAATTACAACAGTAACCCTTCTCAAAGAACAAGGGCAAAGCCTCAGTACATCACCCTCAACGAATAAATTGGCCAGACAAAGACCGGTGTCTTCATCTGAAGAAGACAGACACTACAAGAAGAACTGTCCTGATTATTTAAAGATGATAATGGCAAAGAAAGGTGAGAACATTATTACCTTTATTAATGAATGCCTGTATGTGAAATATTCAAAATCCACTTGGTGGATTGACTCAGGAGCAACTGTTCATGTTGCTAATTCATTACAGGGATTCCGTTCGACGAGGACTACGCAAAGAAAAGAAAGATGCATTAAAGTTGCAAATGGAGTCGAAGCTGAAGTTGAAGCCGTTGGCGATCTTTCATTAGAATTAGCTAATGGCTCCACTCTTTTACTTAGAGATGTCCTTTTTGTACCCTCTTTACAGAGGAATTTGATTAGTGTGTCAAATTTGGACAAAGATGGTTATGATTGCAATTTTGGAAATGGCAAGTGCGAAATAATGTTTAATAAAGAATGTGTTGGTATTGCCATATTACAGAATGAGCTTTATTTGTTATCATTGTGTGATGATGTGAATGTCGTATGCGATAATGAGAACGTTGCGTGCGAGAAAGTGATTGAATCCTCGTCTACGAATGTAAACAGAAACGAAAGAGAACTCTAGATGAGTCGTCGAAATTATGGCACCGTTGTTTAGGCCATATTTAGGGGAGAATAGAAAGACTAGTAAAGAATGATATTCTTCCTCCATTAGAGTTCTCGGACTTAGAACAATGCAGAGAATGCATTAAAGGAAAATATGTAAAGAAAATAAAGAAAGACGCTAAAAGAAGCACAGGAGTTCTACAAATTATTCACACAGATATTTGTGGTCCTTTTCCGTGAAAAGTGTGGATGGATATGACTGCTTCATAACATTCACGATGATTACTCCCGTTATGGATATATTTATCCAATCAAAGAAATAAATGAAGCCTTGGATAAATTCAAGATATTTAAGGCTGAAATTGAAAACCAACACGATTTAAAGATTAAGATAGTCCGATCGATCGTGGGGAGTACTACGGTCGACATACCCCATATGGACAAGTTCTGGACCTTTTGCGAGGTTTTTACAGGAAAATAGAATAGTGGCCCAAGATTCTATGCCGGTGAACCTCAAGAAAATGGAGAATGAAAGACGCAACCGCACTCGATGGATATGGTGCGAAGTATGATGAGCTACTCCACACTCCCATTGAGTTTATGGATGGAGGCGTTGAAAACCGCCATTCATATTCTCAACAGAGTGCCTAGTAAGTCGGTGTCCAAAACACCGTGCGAGTTGTGGACAGAAGAGTTCCTCACTAAACCACTTACGTGTGTGGGGAGTCTGCTGAGGCTAAAGTATTTAACCCAAACCTTGGGAAACTTGATCCCAAAGCGAGAAGTTGCCATTTCATTGGCTACCTGAAAAGTCAAAAGGTTATCGTTTCTCTTGTCCGACAGATATACAAAGTTTGTAGAAACGCGAGACACGCTGTCTTCTTAGAGGATGAAATGATGAAGGGAGCATGGTAGCTCGTGAGATTGACCTTGAAGAGAAGCGGTGTATGCGCCCACTCCGATGATTCAAGAGCCATTCTTCACACTACTGCTGCCGCCGCAAGCGGTGCAAGACAACGTGTGCCGCACTTTGTTATTGTTCCTCCCGTGGCAACAATGAATGAGAATGAAGAACCTTTCTTCAGATCATATAGAACCTATTGCCACGATGAGGGGAGCAACAGCGACCTCAAACAGATAGATGTACCAAATGAGGAGGCCCCAGGAGGTCTCAAAGAGTAAGAAGATCAGCTATTTCGATGATTATCAGATTTATCATACAGAGGAATTTCAAATGGAGGATGATCCCACCTCATTTGAAGATGCCATGAGAAGCGGAAATTCCTCAAAATGGCAAAATGGCTTGAGGCCATGGAAGAGGAAATGAGGTCCATGAAGACTAATAAAGTCCGGGACTTGGAAATTATTCCTAAAGGAGCCAAAACAGTGAGGGTCAGAATGGGTCTACAAGACAAAGCTTGACTCCCAAGGGAATATAGAAAGATACAAAGCGCGACTTGTGGCAAAAGGCTTTACGCAAAGAGAAGGGATTGATTACAATGAGACCTTTTCTCCAGTTTCATGTAAAGATTCCTTGAATCATAATGGCATTAGTAGCACATTATGATTTAGAGTTACATCGATGGATGTAAAGACGGCATTTCTTAATGGGGATTTGGAGGAAAATGTTTACATGGCACAACCGAAAGGTTTTGTCATGGAAGGAAATGAAAGAATGGGATGCCGCCTAAAGAAATCAATATATGGGTTAAAGCAAGCTTCAAGACAGTGGTACTTGAAGTTTGACAAAGACAATAAGAAAATTTGGGTTTAAAGAGAATGTAGAGGACAAGCGTGTTTATGCAAAGTTTAAAGATGGGAAGTTTATCTTCCTAATCACAGTATGTGGATGATATCCTACTAGCTAGTAGTGATGTTAGTCTCTCATCGAGACAAAGAAGTTTTTGTCCTCAAACTTTGATATGAAAGATCTTGGGAAGCTTGTTCGTTCTAGGGATCGAAATTCACCGGATAGAAACAAGGGGATATTGGGACTGTCACAAAAGGCATACATAGAGAAAGTCTTAAAGAAATTTGGTATGCATAAATGTAGTCCATCACCTGCACCTATAGTCAAGGGCGGAGATATGGGGATTTTCAATGCCCCAGAACGATATGAGATCGATCAAATGAAAGCGGTTCCATATGCTTCAGTGTCGGAAGCTTACGGTATGCTCAAGTGTGCACACGCATACGACTTAGCATTTGTTACCGGGTTATTTGGCGATTCGAGCAATCTCGAATAGAACATTGAAATTGATAAAGAAAGTCTTGCGTTATTTGCAAGGAACAAAAGGCCTCATGATGACATACGAAAGTTAGATTTACTCCATATAGTGGGGTATACTGATTCGATTTTGCGGAGATGATAGAAAGTCTACATCCGGATATGTATTCACTCTCGCGGGAGGAGCTATTTCGTGGAAAAGCTCAAAGCAAACCGTCACTACATCGTCCACAATGTATGCCGAGTTTGTAGCATGTTATGAGGCTACGGCGGTGAACGGCTAAAGAAGTTCATACCGGTTTAAAAGTGGTTGACGACATCAATAGACCACTTAAGTTGTATCTGCGATAATGAACCCGCAGAACGTATGCCCACAACAATAAGTCAAGTGGTGCTGCCAAACACATTGACATAAAGTACTATGTTGTGAAAGATAAAGTTCGGATCAAATTATAAGTCTTGAGCACATAAGTACACGCAAAGATGTTAGCGGATCCGCTTACTAAAGGCTTACCACCCAACGTGTTCGAGAGAACATGTAGCGGCATGGGTTTAAGGGAAAGCCTATGATACTGGACTAAAAGATGGCCCAAAGATTAAAGTAACTATTTGAAACGAGAGGTGTATTGTAATCATTGAATCTATCGGCGATTGACCGTGACGATGAGACATGTTCTGCACTAATCTGTGATGGGATGTGTAAAGTCAAAGGTAATTAAAGATAAAGTATAGATTGAGATCAAGGGGAGAACGTTAGAATGATCTCGGGATTTGGCCCAACGCCAAATCCCTGCTCGCGCTTCGATCGGGGCGCCATCCATAATGGTGGTGGGCCTGTCGCCACGCTATAAAAATAGAGGTGGGGGCCAGGCGGCACGTATCCCAAGGTTGACCGTGCGCGCCACCCCACCGACAAACCTAAAACCCGATCGTAAGAGGGGCGGCTGAAGCGACGGAAGCACCACCGGTCTCCTTCACGGATCTCCGCCGCCGTCGTCTTCCTTCTTCCCGACCGTCGCTGCCGTCGCGCACTTCACCGAGCGAACGTGAGATGGCCACCTCCTCCTCCACGCCGTCGGACGGTTAGTACACATCTCTCCCTCTCGGTGTAGCACTCAAGAACCCGAACGCAATAGAAACCCCCTAGATCTAAACCCTAGGAGATCCTAGAGGGCCGTCAGTTGCTGCATTAGTAGTAAGGTTGGTGATTATGGCGGCACCACCGAGTATGTGCACAGGGAGCTGAATCCTATGTGGGACACAACTTTTGCTTTGTCCAAGCAGCTCTGATGGTTAAGTAAGTGCATTTGATTTGTCGAAATAGGCAGAGAGCAATTTATCCCGTATATGTTTGATTAGGCTTTGTTTTGCTTGTCCTCAGTTACTTCGATTTTTGTTTAGGTTGATTTAGGCATGTTGTATTGCTATTTGTGCTTCAAGATGAACTAGTTGGGTGGCGGAATATCTGTTGTACAAAAGGCATGGTGCGCAGCTAGACAGCCACCTGAGTCTGAGATCTTATCTGCGTGAGATTTTTTTCAGCCAATTTCGGCCGATGTAAGCCCGATATTGTCATCCGATAATCGGCCGATTTTCGGCTATTTTCAGCCGAAATTTGTTTGAATTTCAAATTTTGTTTGAATTTTTGGTTCGAAATTTTCCGATAATCATGATTACCACTTCTACCGGCCACCTTCGGTAAAAAAATCAAAACCAGTATTCCGAACCCTGGTGAAAATATGTACCTAGACCCTTCCACTCTCATCCTCATTTGTTTTGTATTGTGCATGTCTTCCATACAGTTTGTTAGTTGTTTTAGTTCAGAGTTTCAGACCTTCTTGACCAGTCTACATTGGGTTTGTTCTTTTCTTTTTCTGCAATTGCTATACAACCCTCAACTAAAAACGTTTGCAAAATCATGGGGAAGACACAGGATTGGGGGAGAAATTTGGAGCATTTGATGATTTATTTTAAATTCTACATTCATACCTTGATGATTTATTTACTTCCTATGATGCTCTCTGATGATTGCCTTTATGGATTTATCCGTTGACACTCTGATGACCGCTGATAGGACGTAGTTGCTTCATCATGGGCAAGCTTTGCAGCGAAGATACTTATTACAATGGACTAAGGTAATCTACAATCTTCAAGGAAATATACCCATATCCATTTAATGTAGATATACCGATTTAGTGTTTTGGTTGCCATGCTTCTTGCTGAACCCTTGTTAACCTGTATCTCAACTTTCTTCACTAAATTCATTGCAGTTAACTTCAATGATGTCACACAACTCCGTTGTCTGTGTGAGATCAAGCAACGTTTTGGGAAGTGCAAAAATGCAACAACATAAAGTGAAAATCACAATTTGTTAAGCTTTGATAGTCTAGTTTGGAACTGCGCACACAGCTTTAGAAGTCATGAAATTTAGTTTTTGGTAGAGCTCAGAAGCACTATGAAGTAACACTCGGCTCGATTGGAGGTAGTCCATGGGGCCCAAGTATGGTAGTGGCCGGTGGTCAGATAGTTCCATGTTATATTTGATGTTTGTAGTGAGTAGTGGTAGCATTTAGTGATTGTTGGGTCTAAATATATCACCTCAGGGGGTTAACACCTCATGTAGTATAATATGTGCTTTTCTTCAACAATGGATTGCAAGCGAGCTCCATCATAGTCCCATTCAGGAGAGAATTTCCAACTTTAAATTACAGAGTGAGGGTTTTGCTAATCTTCTTGAAAAGTCATAAAGTCCTAAGTCTTCCCAATGCCTCATTGATGATGCTTCCCAACAGCCCCGTCGGCCGTCGGGCCCCTACCCGTGGCCCCTCACGGGGTAGTTCAGGGTTGAAATCATGTTCTCGAGACAAAATAACGCCAACTAACGCCAACTATGTGGGGTTGTAACTTGTAAGTCACACAAGGATTCTGTCCATCATCTTTCTAAAAAGAAAGGGACTCTGTCTATCGCCACTCAGTTTGGCGTGAGCGTGCACAATGGCAACAAGTTTAGCTTTGCCCTTGGGTTCAACAAGTCTAGACTCAATTCATTCACCCCCTCGGCTTTCTTCGCCCATCGGCAACGAGACAACACTCGGTTGATTGATTAGTGGATTTCATTGCGCAATAAGGTGGCTCAGAGAAAAAACTTTTGATGCCGTCGTCATCCTATTCCTTTGGACTGTTTGGCGCGAACGCAATGGTCGGGTTTTCAACAATACAAAGAGGGGTGTCGAAGCGCTTGTAGACGACCTACGGCACGAACTTAATTATTGGAGATGGGTGAGCGTGGATTACCTTGAACCTCCCTGCTATCTCACCTCTCTTTCTTACTTTCTGTTAGTTGTCATTCCCTGTCTGAGTTCCCTTCCGAGGTTTTGGTAACTCCACACACTTTCCTATTTAGTGCTTGTACTCCTTTACTCCCCACTTAACGCAATGATATGCAAAGCTTTTGCATGTTCCCTAAAAAAACAAGTTTAGCTTTGTCTCACCGGCTTGCATTATTGTTATCACAAATCACAACAACATTTTTCTTCATTTTGTGTTATGTACTTTTGTTTCACTCATTGTGTCATGGACGTACAGAGTATTGCTAAAGTTACAAATTACAATACATTGTCTATGTACTTTTGATGTTTCTGTAAAGAAAAGGCATTTACTTTTGCAAATGAAAATGCCTCTCTTATCAGATACGTGGATGATGACAAGCTTTCTTCCTGGGTGAGCCAACCATAAGATGGCAAGAGGCTTGGGCCAGCACCTCTCTGGTAGAGGAAGCAATGGTGTCTGGGGAATGCTTCTAAGCCTAGTTCCTGGGTGAATGTTGAGCAAATCGTACAGCACCGACAAAAGGCCTTGCAATCTTTATATACCACACTACTTCAGGCCTTCAGCAAACTACTTCAAGTGAATTAGTTGAAACAGATACTTCTAGCCTCTTAATTTCATTCGTCTTCTCTGTTGTCAGATACTTCCCACGTTGCTGGATGGAAAATGCAGAAAAGCCGATTCCTTCAATGTGGCTTCATGATAGCAGCTTGATGGATGACGATGATATGATATAGAAGCATTTTGTTTCGCCTTGTTATGTTTTGTTTTACCAAGATTTAAGAAGATTCTCCATTTAAAAAAAGATGCCTAAAGATACTTCCTGAATACAAGGATCTGAGGCACAGTGAAATGCTCAGCTCAATGCAATTTTACATTTATGAACTGCAACATTGTTGAGTAATACTGATTATGTATGATCTCTGGCCCAGATAGTGACATCTGCATTTCAAATTTCAAATGTTAGTGTTAAGGGCATTTAGGTCTTTTCTCATATGTCTAGGGTTTGCCCTCTTTGTACTATATATTTGCCCTTTGGGCCATTGCAATACAGTTACTGTTCACCTTTTCATGGTATCAGAGCAAGGTGGTTAGGGTTAGGGTTCCTGGTTGGCCCCGCCGCCGGCCGCCGCCGGAATCCTTTTCCCCATTTCCTTCCTCTCTTTCCTCCGTTCCCTTCCTCCATTTCACCCTGTCCCCGTCGTCTCCCTTGCCGTCCGGTGCTGCTGCCGCTCGGAGACGCCGTCACCTCTTGCCCACCGGATCTGGCCGCTGCCGTCCTAGATCCGGCCCGAGCCGCCGGATCCATCTCTCTCCTCCAAGCCGCCACACTGGGTCGCCGCGCCTCGGTCGCCTCGGCCGGCCGCCGCCACTGGGTCGCTGCTGCGAAGCCGCCGCCACAGGGTCGCGACGATCGGAAGCCACTGGGTCGGGCTTGTGGAGGTAGCCGCCACCTGGGGTCGACGCCATCGCCACCCGGAAGCCGCCGCCTCTGCTCGGGCCTGGGCTCCTGCCGCTCGGCCTCTGGCTTGTGAGTAGCCTTCCTCTGCCTTTAAAAAGACAATTCGGTATAGGTAAAAAAACAAAAAAAGAGCAAAAAAAAGAGAGAAAAAGAGAGAGAAAGCCAAAAAAATGGCTAATGGTTCTTTTGCCATCCCACTCCCCGCTGTTCGTTTTGATGGTACCAACTTCCGGGAGTGGGCGGTGCACCTGAGGATTCTCCTCAACAGCTAGCATCTATGGGGTCATCTCACTGGTGAGGACCCCTGCCCACCTCGTCCTACACCGCCCATCCAGCCTGCTCTTCCTGCTGATGCGGATCAAGCGGCTCGGGACGAGGTTAATGCTGTGTTGGAGAAGGCCCTGGAGCTCTATCAGTCTACCCTACACGCCTATGAGGTATGGCAGGAGACTGAGGCTCGTGCTACTGCTATTCTGGTAGGTACCATGACCGTGGCTATTTCTATGGATGTGGCGGAGCTGCCGATGACACAGCTTATGTGGGAGCGTCTCCGAGCTCACTATCAGCCGACGAGTGATGCTATGTATCTCTCAGTTGTGCATCGGGCGCACTCCCTTCAGCAGCTTGATGCCACCGTCGACGACTTCTACTAGCAGATGTCGGAGGTGTGGCGTCGGCTTGACTCTCTAGGGCCGGATGTTTGCCGGACCTGTCCTTGCTGTGTGCGGCTTCGAGCTCATCAGGAGACTCACCGTCTCTACGACTTTCTGACGCGTCTCCGCCTGGAGTTCGAGACTGTGCGGGCTCAGCTCCTGACTCGTCACCTGCGCCCGAGCCTAGTGGAGGCTCTCACAGCTGTGCGTGCTGAGGAGACTCGTCTTCGTGGTACAGCTCAGATGCACGCTGTCTTGTCTGTCTCTCGCCACTTCTTCAAGACTACCGAGCTCTTTCCCGCCTCCAGCGCCCCCAGTCTGCCGCCTCTACTACAAGTCTTCACTGCACCTATTGCCAGCGTGATGGTCACAGGTATCAGGACTGCTACAAGAGGAAGAGGGATCAGAGTCGTCGGGGTGATCATCCCCCAAAAGGCTCTGGCGGTTCCTCCTCCTCAGGAGCTCACGCCTCTTGCCAGGGTTCCACCGGTGATGCCGCACAGCAGTTACTCTCGCTTTTTCAGCGCCTTGGTGTCGACTCATCCTCAGACTCCTCGGGTTCAGCTCATTTGGCTCTTGCTTCTCAGCAGTCTTCCACGCCTCAACCTCCTTCCTCATCAGGTACCTCATCTCCGTGGATCTTAGACTTTGGTGCTTCTTTTCAAATGACACCAGATTCTACACATCTCACTTCCATACCGCCCCCAGTCTCTTCTTCTATTGTTCAGACTGCAGATGGTACCCCTCTGTCTGTTGTAGGTCGAGGCACGTTGTCCACCTCCTCCTTTCATGTTCCTGCAGTTTCTCATGTTCCTCAGCTTACTTTGCAGCTTATGTCAGCTGGTCAGATTACTGATCACGGTTGTCGTGTTATTCTTGAGTCTGATTCTTGTTCTGTTCAGGATCGTCACACGGGGACTCTGCTTGGTACTGGCCCTCGCCGCCATGATTCGCAGTGTCTTTGGGAGCTCGACTGGCTTCATCTGCCTTCTGTTCTCTCCACCAGCCAGTCAGCCGCCGCCGCCGCTCCCTCTGGGCTTGCTGTGTCCACTACCTCCTTCGCTAAGTGGCACCATCGTCTCGGTCATCTTTGTGGTTCTCGTCTTTCGTCACTCGTTGGTCGTGGTGTTCTTGGGTCTGTTTCTGGGGACACCTCTTTACATTGTATGGGTTGCAAGCTTGGCAAGCAGCTGCAACTCCCCTATCCCCCTAGTGACTCTATCTCTACGCGTCCTTTTGATCTTGTGCACTCTGATGTTTGGGGCCCAGCCCCCTTCATTTCGAAAGGGGTCATCGTTACTATGTGATTTTCATTGATGATTATTCTCGTTATACTTGGCTCTATTTTATGTCCTCTCGCAGTCAGGTTCTCTCTATTTATCAGCGGTTCGCCACTATGATTCGCGCTCAGTTCGATTTGACTATTTGTGTGTTTCGTGCTGACTCTGCTGGTGAGTATCTCTCTACAGCCTTTCGCTCTTTTCTCGCTGAACAGGGTACTCTTCCCCAGTATTCCTGTCCTAGTGCTCATGCTCAGAATGGTGTCTCTGAGCGTAAGCATCGTCACTTACTTGAGACTGCTCGAGCCCTCATGCTTGCCTCCTTTGTTCCCCCTCATTTTTGGGCTGAGGCTGTCTCCACTGCAGCTTTCCTTATCAACATGTAGCTTTCCACCGCCCTTCAGGGATCCACTCCTGTCGAGCGACTTCTTGGTCGAGCCCAGAGTATGGTCACCTTCGCTGTTTTGGCTGTGTCTGCTTTGTTCTCCTCCCACCTCGTGAGCGCACTAAACTGACTGCGCAGTCAGTTGAGTGTGTTTTTCTTGGTTATAGTCTTGAGCATAAGGGTTATCGCTGCTATGACCCTGTGACACGTCGGATGAGGATTTCGCGGGATGTCACTTTCGACGAGTCTCACCCTTACTATCCTCATTCTCCCCCAGTCAGATCTGATTCACTTGCTGAGTCGTTCTCCTTTCTGACTTTTATTCATCCTCCACCTGCTTCCACTACTACTTTGCCTCGTCCACCTCCTTCAGCCTCGTCTTCGACTGATCCCCCTCCACCTACGTCGGAGAACCATTCCCACTCTTTTGTTGAGATTTCACCTTTTCCCTTGCACTACTCTCATCGGCCTCGACCTCCTCCTTCTCCAGTTGGCACTCCCTCCTTGCTGGGCTCTATTCCTAGTTCCTCTTCTCCGTCACTGTTAGTTCCTGCTCCCAGATACGACCTTTGTGATCGCCACACTGTTAGGCAGCCTGAGCGCTATGGTTTTGTGGCCACTGCCTCTGACTTATCGTGACTCGCTCGGATGGTTCCCTTGAGTGCTACAAGGCTCGTCTTGTGGCACGTGGCTTTCAGCAGGAGCATGGTCATGACTATGATGAGACCTTTGCTCCTGTTGCTCACATGACCACCGTTCGCACTCTCCTTGCTGTTGCCTCCATTCGACAGTGGTCCATCTCTCAGTTAGATGTCAAGAATGCCTTTCTCAATGGCGAGCTGCATGAGGAGGTCTACATGTGGCCGCCCCTGGGTATTCTGTCCCTAATGGCATGGTCTGTCGCCTTCGTCGCTCTCTCTATGGGTTAAAGCAAGCTCCTCGTGCTTGGTTCACTCGGTTCTCTTCTGTTGTCACTGCCGCTGGCTTCTCTGCCAGTAATCATGACCCTGCTCTTTTTGTTCACACCTCTTCTCGGGGTCGGACGCTTCTTCTTTTATATGTTGATGATATGATCATTACTGGTGATGACTCTTACTACATTGCTTTTGTGAAGGAGCGTCTCCGTGAGTAGTTCTTGAAGTCTGATCTGGGTCCTCTTCATTACTTTCTTGGCATTGAGGTTACTGCTACCCTCGAGGGCTACTATCTTTCCCAGGAGTGTTACATTCAGGATATTCTTACTCGCGCTTGTCTTACTTATCAGCGTATTGTGGATACTCCTATGGAGCTTGGTGCTCATCTTCGACCTACCGATGGTGAGCCTCTTGAGGATCCTACTCACTATCGCCACCTCGTTGGGAGCCTTGTCTATCTTGGCATCACTCGTCCTAACATCTCTCATGCAGTTCACATCTTAAGTCAGTTCGTCTCTGCTCCTACTCAACTCCATTACAGTCACCTTCTTCGTGTTCTGCGCTATCTCCGTGGGACCATCACTCGTCGTCTTTTCTTTCCTCGCTCTAGCTCATTGCACCTTCAGGCCTACTCTGATGCGACCTGGGCTAGTGATCCTTCTGATCGCCGGTCTCTTTCCGCTTATTGTGTTTTCCTTGGATCCTCCTTGATTGCCTGGAAGACCAAGAAATAGACTGTTGTTTCCCGTTCGAGCGCTGAGGCTGAGTTGAGAGCCATGGCATCATTGACAGCTGAGATCACCTGGCTTCAGTGGCTACTTGAGGATTTTGGTGTTTCCACTCCTGCACCGACTCCTCTCTTATCAGATAGTACTGGCGCGATCAGCATTGCTCGAGATCCTGTGAAGCATGAGCTCACTAAACACATTGGAGTAGCTGCTTCATACATGCGCTCACAGGTGCAAGATAAAGTTATTGCTCTTCAGTATGTGCCCTCAGAGCTTCAGTTAGCAGATTTCTTCACCAAGGCGCAGACGGTTGCTCAACATCGGTTCTATCTTTCCAAACTCAGTGTTGTTGACCCACCATGAGTTTGAGAGGGGTGTTAGCTATGTGTATAGCTTAGGTGCTTATTTGTATTAAGGGTATTTAGATCTTTTCCTATTTTTTTAGTGTCAACCCTTCTAAATGCAATGCTATTGCATACGCTTTGCATTTGAGGGGGGTGTTAAGGGCATTTAGGTCTTTTCTCATATGTCTAGGGTTTGCCCTCTTTGTACTATATATTTGCCCTTTGGGCCATTGCAATACAGTTACTGTTCACCTTTTCAGTTAGGACTCCTTGCTAATCCAAAGCGAACATGCATGTATAAATCTTCATTCCTCAAGCTTGTTTGTTTCTAGTTTCTACATGGCTTATGGCTGACCGTAATGTTTGCTGGCCTGACACAATACAATGCACCAACCTACTGGGATGAATGATCGTTGGCGCGTAATTCTTCTACATAGCTGATGGCTCTCTGTGCCGACGTGATCAGAGTGACGTTTTTTCTCACCAGTAAAGTATTTATCTGAGTTTGATTTGAGTTGAAAATGGACGGCCTTATCACCCTGAACATGAAGCTACTCCAGTGTGGACTCCTCATTCCTGAAGCTATTCCTGAACATGAAGTGTGCTGTACATCCTGCGGTGGATTTAGTCTGTAGAAGTCCTAGATGCGTTTCTGTGCCAAGATTCATATTCTCAACTTGGTCACTACCAAAATTTGGTCAAGGATTGATTGGCCGAGGATCGGTATGACAGTGAACTAAGATGCCAAATTTTTGCAATTAACCAAGGAGTAGCTAAATATGGCTAATGCAGTCAAATTTGGTGGTAGTTATTGGCTTCAAAACATCAAATCAACCTCTCTCTCTGCGTTGAGGGTAGGTTTGCATGCGGCGCTTAAACTATTTTCTAGGTTGCTTAATTTTCTCCTTCAAAGAAAGAAGCACAAGCTATGATTTCAGAAGAAGGTGATAGCTAATACTTCTCTCTAGAGGAAAGTGACAGATAATACTTGTAAGCGGGACAAGTCACCAATGCAACAAGTAGAATCACCAAGTTGTATACTTCAGGCAATCCCTGAAGAATTTGACATGGTACGGTGCATACAATTGAGTACCAATTCAGTAATCGAATTAACCGGCCAAGAACTGCAACAAAGATGCACATCAGCAGCATTGTCTAATGTTAATTCTTTCGCATGCATGTCAACCTCCATGACAGCATCCGCATGGATGGGTCACCTGGCCGATCAATCTTCCGAAGCCGGCACGCCAAAAGTTACGCAAAATTCTACTTGAACTCTAGAGGCTGATGAAGGCATGCATGAAACAGTCTTATGATGTTTAATTTTTAAATTTTGTACATTGTTAATCATTTAAAGTGTTGTTTAATTTCCCAAAATTATCTTCAGACAGTGAAAGCTAAAGCCAAACTGCCAAATCATAGAGACATGTTCTTTGATTGGTTTGTTTTTATAATATTTTTGATCTTGCAGGTTTGCCAAGTGACTAGTTTTGATGAAGTCACTCCAATTGCGATGGTTTACAAAGCTGTAGTTTGATGATTTCTTCAGGTAGGGGAGTAGCTAGACAGTGTCTTGTTCTTGTTGTGTTGCTTCTTGTTTGGTCTTGATGAGGTCCTTTGATTTGTTCTTTTAAGTTATTTGCCTACAGGTTGTAGTAGTAAGGCTAGTCACCATATCAGTGAACTCTTCAAATTTGTTCATAATCTATCCATGTCAAGCATGAAATCGACGTGGCTCTTATTGGTGAACTAGCTAAAAATATGTAATTAATTTCTTTATGTTCTTATTCTTGGCTTGTTACTTCTTTGATTTGGCACTTTTCTTCTGTTAAATAATTAGGTTAATTTGCTAAATGAACCTTTCTGGAACATTCTTTCGGTATAGATTATTGTATCCATGTTGTTCGGAAAAAGTATAAACGACAACAACTAGTTTGGACAAACTTATTTGGAGGCATTATTTGTAGTTCAGGTAGATGTGTTGCTTACACTGGACTTGATCTGCTCATGGTGGTTGTTCTTTGTTTTGTTTTATTTGTTTATTTGTTTCTTAATGGCACAGTATTATTACTTAACTCACTCAAAGACTCAGTGTGTGCTGACAGCAGCTACATACATATTTTGGCCACAATCTCTTTCGCCACGTCTGAAGTATTCTGCGTAGGCCATGCATTGGCCTGGTCTACAATTTAACTAGGCTTGACCCAATTTGTCTCACACTTAGGGTCAGTTTGTGTTGTGCTTCGAATTAAGCTAGTTAGAATAGAATCTATTATATTGTATAGGAAAAATCGATTTTTCAACTTTCAACTTTGACCTCGGTTCGTTGAAACGGTTCGTTTTTCAACCATGAACTATAAAATTGTCCGAATCAGAATCTCGAACTAACGAAACTGCCCACTTTCCCCCATCGACTCAAATCAGGGTGGTTTTTTGCCAACATATCGTCCACATGTGCAAATATAGGGCCTATTCTTTTCCTTCGAAGCTGGTGGCCTTTTGACTTTGCTACAGTACCTAACGTTCAAACAGAGTATTTTCTCAAGACGGGGTCTACAAGTTAAACGATGTACACATTAAAAGCCCAACATCCGTACCATCCAAAATCGCAAGTGAGTATCTCTCTCCGTAATCTGTACTGTAAACAGTCAAAATTCAAAATTTTCAGCCAAAAGCCATAAGCCGCAGCCGTTGCCAAACATGACCATAGCTAATTTGGAATCCACCTCACATGTTCTTCTTCCTCATCTCTCGGGGAAGCTAGAGCGATGGTTGGTGAATACGGAACCTCACCGGTGGTGGCTCGATTTCTCACTGGAGTTTGGTGATGGTGGCGGCTCAATTTCGACGACTTCGACGGCGCAAGGCGAGGCGGAGAACGGCATGGCTCAAGGTATGAATTGGAGGGCTTGGTGTGCTCTTTTACACATGGGCAAGGGAAGACTCCATGGTGGAGACAACAACGACGACGTGGCGCAATCGGACTCGGAGACGAGTCCGGGTAGGAGACGACTCGCCCAACAAGTGAGCTCGGCTATCAGCGGATGTGCACGAGGAAAAAATGCGGAGGCAATGGATGAGCGACGCGTGGCTGCGGCGGATCAGACGGCCGGCGAGGCAAGCCGTGCAGGCGAGTTGGGCCATTGTAGATTGGGCCAGGATGGTGGATTAGGCCAAGCGCGTGAGTGAAGAAATGGGCCAGATTTTTGGGTTTCGGCCCGAAAGGCTTTTAAGGATTCTCTGGGGCTTTCTAATTTTAGAAATTAGATTAAATTAAATTGAGCTCAAACAAATAACAAATAAACTCCAAAAATTCAATAAAGTACAAAAATTCTTTGCAACACAAGGAACTCAAATAAAACATATTTTGAATTAATTGAAGTTTATTTTAGTCACATTAAATCTTTTTAATTTCTAAAAATTCAAATTAAACTTTAATTAATTCAAGAAAAATTCAAATGATTATTTTTATTTTAAAAGCTTCAAAACGACTCTAAAAACCAAGATGTTACAATCCCAGTTACCATTGAACTACATATCACTAGATAAGTTGAAAAATCTTATGACACATCGAATGGAGAAAGGAGATTTTGAATAGTAGACTGATTAAGCCACTTGCCATTTTTCACGGTGGTAGATCCACTCAATGACAGGCTACGATTTTTGCCTTGGCCTATGGGTCCCAACAAAGTTACGTGGCCTTGAGCCTATCGGGTAGAAGCTAGAAAGGATAGAGCAGTGAATAATTTTGTTATCTCAACTTAGTCGCACGCTAATATGTTGTGTGTCTATAGTTTGACATTATAAGTCTGAGATATCTTATAGGTAAAGTGGGCAACTCTGCAGAGTATAATAAATGGTATTTGAATATGTCATACTCCTGGTTAATGGAATTGTGTTTCATGGGTGATTTCAATAATAAGGGTTAAGTAGAATTTAGAGGAATTTAATATGGAAATTGTGGATGACAAAGCCCCTTGTTAATTAAGCATTGTTTTAAATGCAAAGTTCTTTACTAGCAAACTTACATATAATTTTATCATATTACAACCTATGACTATTCATTTGATCTCCTTACATATTAGTTATATAGCCTTTCCATATGGCTTGCTTGGTACCTACTATACTCAATCTTCCTTACTTTCAACAGAACAGGCACAAGAAGAAGAAAGGGTGCTTTAGCTTTTATGTTAGAGTTACGACTATACTCAAGCGTTACTATAGGATTTAGTCAGTTCTTCTAAATTATAAGTTAAGTTTCGGGCTTGGACGATCGTAAAAATATTTTACGTTGACTGTTAAATCATATTTTAATCAAGCTAACTCTTTTAAATATTCATGAGTAGGCATGATACTATTTCTGTCTATGACTGAACTCCTGGTTAGTTATGCAACTAATATTACCTCCATCTTATGTTAGGTATTTGATAAGTGAAGCACATTAATCCCAAAATTACTTTATCCTCACACTCTCCAGATGAAGAGTAATGTAAGTGTCTTGAAGACTGCATAATGTGATAAACTAGTTGATTGAATCACAATATTCTTGCATATACTCATTTCTATAAATGTGTGAGTGACATTAGAGCAAGAAGACTTTGACGGATATTATCTTAAAAGGGAGCATATGCTAAACATTGATGATCATACTTAAGATTCTAAAATCTTAGCATTAGTTGGTCCTAGAAGGTTTTTATATGATGATTACAACCCGAATTTGCCTCGTAGAGTTTACCACTTAAATTGTTTAGATCTAGTTGATCAACATTGCAAATCATACATAGATCTCAATGATCATTACTAGATCCTGAAGATAAGTGTTGTACTATTTTTTTCTTAGTGAGTTTCCTGTTGGAGTTCTCACATGAAGATTTTTAATGAGGCAACCAGTGCAATACAGATTGCATATACGATGCACTCCTCTCGCTGTTCTTTTTCCCATTTTTTTGGAAGGGGTTCTTTAACGAGCCATGTGCATGTCACGGGATCTCGTAGTAGAAGTGTTACGAAATGTCCCTCGCTTGGGATTCATATTCACATTATGTATGCTTATTTAGGCTACATAAAGTGACGCATAGCAAGAAAAATATGTACCAAATTATTGATTAACAAAGAAGGCTACAAAAGCTCCCTCTCTCACATCTCATGGTAAAGTTCTTTTACTTTTCTAGTTATCTAATGGGATAATTAATTATTGACTATTGCAAAGATGTGGTATTCATATAATGCCATCATACACATTATAATTTATTCTTCCAAGCTACTACTCACGCTATACCGTTGGAATGCATTTCCAATCATATAATAGTTATATGGAGTTTTATGAGATTTCATTTGCATAAAAGTTTTACAAAGGACAAATTTTGAGGTTTCAACAGGTTTTGATGTGTTTCATAAAATGTTTCAGGTTTCAAGAACGTTTTAGAATATTTTTTTAAAAGTTTTAGGCAAGTTGCAAACATGTTTCTAGAAGTTTCAGAAAATAATTTCAAACAAATTTCAACACGTTTCAAGAATAGAAATAAAACTTGAGTTTGAAAATCAAAACATGATATTTCAAAGAAGTTTAAACGGAGTTCCAAAAGGTAAAATTCAATTCTAGGAGAGTTTTAGGCATATTTCAAAATCAAAACTCAAGTTTGAAAAGTGAAACATGAAGTTTCAAAAGAGTTTCAACTGAGTTTCAAAAAGTAAAATTCAAGTTTCAGAAAGTTTGAGGCAATATTCAAAAACAACTTCAGATTTCAAAGTAGTTTGAACTGTTCCGGTTCACAGATTGACGTGACAACCACACTAGCCCCGCTCGCCCACCGCATCACACTAGAGTAGCGGGCCCTCACCGGAGCTATTGTCGCGCCTTGTCGGGGAGAGTGCCCTACGCAGAGGAGCTATCCTCTCAGATTAGGACCAGTGGTGGAGACAGGGGGCCGGGGGGCCTGGCACCCCCCAACGTCAGCCCAGCTACGGAAACCCAGCCCAATTAGTAATTGCCAACATTAGGAATTAGCCTAGCAGGAGGACGGCGCCGCTTAATATTCCAGGAGGAGGCGAAGCGACGCCATCACGCCACCGGGAGCCGTCCGTCCGCGTCTGCCGTCCGCTTGCGCAAACCCGCTTGTCCGGCTGTCCCGCTGTCCGCCGACGCTGTCCACGGTCCAGCGCCGTTCGCCCGTCCGGCCGTCCCCGTTAGCCAGCCAGGTAATCTGATCAACTCGGTGAGGCATTCCGCATTCGGCTTTATGCCTTTAGCCTTTAGGCATTCTATATTTGATATTTCCATTACCAAAATACCAAATGAATTTATTATTTGTCCCATACAATTTTAGATGATATGAAGAAGAGAAAGACAATTCATTGTTTTTTTAAGCCTGTTGGTTCAAGTGCTAACGTGGAAGTGGAAACTCCTAACGTGGAAGGGGAAACTCCTAATGAACATGATGTGGAAAATCCTAATAATCATAGTAGTGTTGCTGCTGCACCATTAGAAGCCGAGGCTGCTGAGCATCAACCAATTGTAGCTACTAGATTTGAGAGAGACCCTGGTAAACGTGTTCAAATCTTAGAATTGCCAGTTGATCAACAAGATGAAGCTCAAGATTTTATATTTCGAGGGCCCATATCAACCTATGTTAGCAGAGTACCCACTCGCTGAATTATCTCATCGCCGCCAATTTCAAAGCGTTGGTTCAAGCAATTTACTTGGCTAGAATATTCACCTCACACAAATCGTGCTTATTGTCTACCATGTTTTATTTTTTTCCAAGAGGCCAATTGGAAAATCTGGATCGATGCATTCACAATCAAGGGTTTGAATCGGAAGAAAGTTAATGATGGAAATGAATGTTCTCTTCTAAAACACATGGGGATGCCAACTCACTCACAATTATTTAGTTCGGTGTTTTAATAATCTTAAGAACACAATGGCTCAAATTGACACAGTGATGGTTAAACAAAAAGAGATAATGGTTGCAGCAGGAAGACTAAGGCTTGCGACTACGATTGATTGCATTAGGTAATAATAAGAAGGACTTCTCACAATCTTTTTTGTTTTTGCAACCAGAGTTATATGTGATGCACTATCTAATCTGAACTTGTTTTATTTCTATATTTAGGTGGTTGACATTCCAAGGTTGTCCCTTTAGAGGCCATGATGAATCTCCTGGTTCCTTAAACAGGGGTAATTTTCTTGAAATGCTCAAGCTTTTGGCTTCGTATAACAAGGAGGTTAAAGAGGTTGTGTTAGAAAATGCTCCAAAAATGCAAAGTACACTTCACCGATGTCCAAAAGGAAATTCTAAGCGTAGTTGCTCGAAAAGTGCAAATCAATTAGAGAAGAAATTGGTAGTAGCAAGTTTTGCATAATGGTTGATGAAGCTCGAGATGAGTCTAAAAAAGAGCAAATGGCGATAGTCCTCCAATTTGTTAGCAAGGATGGACTCATACAGGAGCGTTTCCTTGACCTAATCCATGTTCATGATACTGCTGCTTTGACACTTAAAGAGTCAATTTGTGCTGTCCTCGTAGGCAATGACTTGAGTATACAAGATATAAGAGGTCAAGGTTATGATGGGGCTAGTAATATGTGAGGGGAGTGGAATGGATTGAAAGCTCTAATTCTCAATGAGTGCCCTTATGCATATTATATTCATTGCATGGCTCATCAGCTTCAATTGGCCCTTGTAGCAGCATCGAGGGAGGTACATAAGGTACACAACTTTTTTCAGGACGCAAATTTCATCATAAATGTTGTTAGTGCTTCTCCTAAGCGCAATGATGAGTTGCTAGCGAATCAAGTGGAGGAAATTGCTCATGAAATTGAATTGGGAGAGCTTGACATAGGGCGAGGGGCAAATTAGATGTCCTCTCTACAGAGGCCAGGGGACACAAGATGGAGTTCCCATTACAAGTCAATTCAGAGCTTAAAGAAGATGTTTGGTGCGACAGTTTCAGTCCTACGCAGCATTGCTAATGATCGTTCAGTTTCGAAGTATTCTCGGGGAGATGCTAGTGGTGCCTTACGAATCATTGTCACATTTGATTTTGTGTTTATTCTGCACCTGATGGAAAAGATTATGAAGATAACTGATGTGTTGTGCCAAACACTCCAAAAGAAAAGCATTGATATCTTAAATGCGATGGATTCTGTTTCTACAACAAAAGTGTTGCTTGGTGAGTTGCGAAATAATGGCTAGGAACCTCTTCTTGAGGAGGTCAAATTGTTTTGCGAGAAGCACGAGATTGATATCCCAGATCTGAGTAAGAAGTATGTTCTTTTGCCCAAATTATTTCAGATTTTCAATATGAATGTTAGTATGTTACATCATTTCTTCCAATTTGCAGGTACGTTGATGTGACTAAATCTCGAAACAAGAATGATAACACCACAACCTTTCACCATTACAAAGTAGATGTGTTTAATGTTGCAATTGATCAACAATTAATTGAGCTAGAAGATCGATTCAGTTCTCAAGCGACAGAACTTTTGTCCCTTTGTGCCTCTTTGGATCCAAGGTTGGACACCTTCAACATAGCAAATATATGCACTCTAGTGGAAAAATATTATCCTGCTGATTTCTCAAGTCAAGAAAGAGCACAATTGGAGTGCCAATTGCCACATTTTCAACTTGATATATGCAACCATCCAGACCTAAAGTGTATTACCATCACTCGTTGATCTAACAAGTGGACTAGTTAAGACTCGTAAAGATTCATCTTATTCTATGGTGGACAGGTTGTTAAGATTAGTCTTAACTCTTCCGGTTTCAACTGCAACCACCGAGAGATGTTTTCAGCTATGAAACTTGCGAAGACGCGACTTCGAAGTACAATGGGAGATGGATTTCTACGAGATTGTTTGGTAATTTATATTGAAAAGAAATTGGCCGCAAAGATTAGTAATGATGATATTATTAAGGCCTATGATCTTGCTGGTAGTCGTAGAGCTAAGTTTAAGTTAATAGAGATGTAATTTTCTTTGCATTGTAATTTGCGAAACATATTACTTTGATAGTGTGATATGTCATATGTGACTATTGGATCGGTAAATCCGGCATGATTTATTGGTTCTACTCTACTTATTGTACATTTGCCCCCCATATCTAATTCCTGGCTCCGCCCCTCATTAGGACCTCATGACAACGTGGTGCCCAAGCAGCAATACCTCTTGCCTTGCCTTGTTGGAGCTTGATGCATCGCACCACACCTCTCGAGAGTTCACGTCTTTCACTGAGTCGCACGATGCCTTGTCAGAGCTTCATGTAGTTGATAGCCATGCCTCTTGTCGCTGTTGGCCATCGTGCTGTGCCAGACTGAGGAGCACCTTCATGGCACCATTGACTGTCGAGCCACCCTAGAGCAACTGAACCGGCGTCGAACTGCTACAACAAATTACAACTATCGTTATCGATTTGCTCATGACTGCTGGTGTGCCACTCGCATGTGCTGCAACAACCACTCCTACTCATTGTGTGATAGAATTGGAGAGAGAGGGAGAGAGAAAGTGAGAGGAGTTTGTGTTTGGATGGATAAAATTTGTGTGGCTTGGGTGGAGGTGTGAGTTGGAGTAGGAGAGAGAGGAGTTTGTGTCTGGATAGATAAGATTTGTGTTGCCTGGGCAGAAGTTATTATGTACGGTTATGGATGAAGATCTGACGGTGATCATCTACCTTGTTGTTTGGGCTCAAACATTATAGTGTTATGTGGTCTTTCTCTTTATTCTTTGCCACTGCAACGATGATATATACTATTGATAATTTGCCATTTTACAATCATTTTATTATTTCTCATCCAAAAACAACCTAAAATGTTGCTTTTGCCCATGTCATATCCTCTCATCCTTTTCTCCAACTCCAACAACTCTTATTTTTTCCATCACAACAAAAGATCGAGCGAAGCAGAGGATAGAGCATATGACTCATCAATCTGATCAAGTTGTAGCTTTGACGATGTCGGCCATGCCATCACTACTACTACGCAGCGCTGCTCCATGAATGGCAACTTTTGCTTCGGTTGCTTAGTGTGGGACGACGCATGCTTCAGGCTTGCGAAGAGCGCCTCGACGTGTCTTTGCCCTGCTGCATTGGATCCTCTCTTGCGTGTGAGCGACCTAAAGCGGTTGATGAGGCAGGCGCGGTTGACAACAGAGGACTCAGAATGGAAGATGCAGTGCAGGAGTAAGAATTAGCCCAGCTCGAGCTGGTTGTCCAATGGGACCGCCCCTGGCCCGGTTGCAGCAGGTACACTGATGAGCACAGCTGAGGCTTGAGTGATTAGGTGTGAATTTGGCGTTGGATTTGTTGGATCTTGGGGTCTTGGCTCCTGATATGACTGAGATCCGGGGAGGAGGAGGAAGAGAAGTGAAGTCAGAAAAAGCCTGTTCATAGCTTCACTACCTGAATACTACGAAATGCCTAATTAACAAAATACTTGCAACTGAATAAGGCAAAAGAGCCATTCACAAAAGACTTGCACCTAAAAATGTTGAACTTACTTGCATCTAGAACAAGGCCAGGATCCAGGGCACCTTTTGGGTTAACCGCACCACTACCATAATCAAATGGTGTGGCCCGTGTAAGTGTCATTATTTCTGATGCAGAGTATTGCTGCGCTCTAAGAGGATGGCTCCCTTTGTCCAGTGTATTGGCAGTAGTCATCAAGGCAGACTTTATTGCTAACGGGCTCCACTTGGGATTCTTCTGTTTTATTAGTGCTGCAATGCCAGCAATGTGTGGTGCAGCCATGCTAGTTCCAGACATCATTGCAAATCCTTCTCCTAGAAAAATATTGGCACAAGATAAAATGTAAGTTAGCTCACACAGAATGACTAACATCTTTCACCACCACCACAGGAGAAACAAGGTAGAAATAAATGGAAATCCCTCAAGTCAGCACAAACAAGGGCATCAACTCTTGAGAAACAATATCTGAAATGACGAATATTGTTGGATAACAATTGGTATATAATGGCAAATTCAACAAAATCTGGTCTGGCTGCATTCAGCTATGTGGTCACAACTGGAAGTAATCTAGCATTCTTGTTTAAACTAAATTAAAGATGCATGCCCAGGAATGATGCAATAGTGTGACCATAACATGCTGAAAAGAAGCACGTGTGCTTCATTAAGGGGAAAAGCCCACAGTCAAAGCTTACCGGCATAGTTTGCTTCATCTGTTCCATTAGGCGCCCATGCGGCCCATATAAGATTGCAAGGAGCGAGTATATCAGGTTTAAGAACATCATCATCTTCAAAGCTAAAATCTTTTACATCAGGTCCTCGAGAAGAGAACAATGCAACCTGCGGAGCTGAATTGTATAGTGTTGGTGCCAAACCATCTGCAATACCTGCCAATAGTCTATAAGATCCTACAGAGCCAAAAAAAAGTCATCAGCCTTTGTTGTGCCGTCCTACAATAGCGGCTGCTATATACAATTCATGTCACTGATCTGGACGTATCTGCAAGTTGGCTCACTGAGAATATCTCTATTGTATCTAAACTTATGGGGTCCTGACTTCTGAGAGCAGCTTATAGACAGAGGCACCAAAACAAGATTTATGGGTCTAGCAAGCTTCAACAAGAACTATGACATGAAATCTTCAATGCATTGATAGGTTGATCCATTCCATGTTTATATTACAGGTTGCATCTTGTTGTTTCCATCCTTTTACAAATGGTGTTTTATCTATGGATGGCATTCATACATATCTTCACACTAAGGCCCCAATGGGGATACAATACCTTTGTTTTGCTGACATCTGTGATGAGAATCCCAGGAATATTGACACTTTGACAGGTATAGGATCGAATTTTGTTCCTGGGTAACTATTCTCCACAGCAACAACAAAGCCAACAGCACCGAGACTCCTGGCTGTCTGAGACACTTTCTTGATTGAAGCTGTCCCAGAAATATAATTAAAAGAATAGCCACATAAAAGAATTTTGCCCTGAACTTTCCTCTTATTCAAGAGTTCTGGCCTTTGACAATCTAATGCACTGTACTTGGTTGCAGATGAACCCAGCAGAGCATCAGCAGCAGATATCAGGCTGAATGACTTATTCCCATGTGTTGCAGCTGTAGTCAGATGAGAGAATTGTAAACTAACCAGAATTAGAAACTTGTAACTAATGGTCAGAATACCAGGACCACCAAACATCTCATCTCGCCTTCACAGTACTATGAAATAACATTTGTTGACATCAATAGCAAGCAAACATAAAAGGACTACAAGTCTACAATCAAGAGCCTCTGTGGAACTACAAAGAAACGAACTCAGGATATCTCTTCCAAGCAAAGCATTTTCACAATGAGATGAATAAAAAACAAGGATGCAATATAAAGCCTACCTACACTCTACATAACAAAATTTTCATGTTCAACGAATACCATCTTGTCATTTGTACCTCTCTTTACTATGCCCTACTCACCAACAACATTTGGTGACCTACTGGGGGTGAAAAACTGGTGCTAGGTCTCTTAGAATAGCTCAATCTATTTCATTCGTATAATTCAGTAGCCCATGATTGGATAGAGTACACATGCTGTACTGACAATATGTCAACATATTTTGTGCTAAAAGATATGCACCAAAAGAACTTACGTGATACTCCAAGTCCAGAAAGAAGTTTTCCATTTCCTAGAGTCAAATGGTTCTTGTATCTGCGGTCATCAACTCCAGCAGCAACAGTGGTTATCCATGGGCTGAATCACACTAAATTAAATAGAGCATGTAACTTTATGCAGCATTCTTACCAGACATTGCTTCACTAAACCACTGTGGCAGCATTACATCATCCTCCCTGTATATGCCTCCAACTCCAGGGGCCAAAGCCATCAGTTCGTTTTTTACTCCTTCAGCAGATTCCAAGAGTTCTCCAGGTTCCAATGGAGCCACATAGCCAGGAATTGGCTAGTCTCTTCCTTTCCTTGTCTTTCAGAGCCCTTCCCCACCATAGTTCGACTTAGACATCCGTGAAGAAGCTTTCTCACTTGCAACAATGAACTTGACAACAAGATTTCCATTGATCTTGACATGCTTCCCATTCCTCGGCAGATACAACAATGATGGCAGTGTTTCGCTTGAATTCTGTGGCACCTTTGATTCAATACCATCCGAGGCACTATTTTGAGGCCCCTCTAACAGCTAGCACCCTCCCATGATGTGATGGACTGAACGTAGTGCCTTCCCCAGGAATTTAGTAAAGAAAACTTTGGTGTATTATAGAGTAGGGTAGATGCATCAATGAATCACAACATGTGAGAGTCAATGGAATCTTGTACTCTTATTCTGCTAGGTCAGCTAAGCTAACAGGGGAGAAAAAACTGAAAATTTTCATGGCAAATCACACTTACTTGACAAAAGAGTTAACCTAAAGCACAGAATTCTACCAAATGCCAAGGATTATAATTTATAAACAACAAAATGGCACCAGAAGTTATTTACAACAGCACACAAGTGAAAACTGTTCCTATGTTGTGTTCTTGAAAAGAAAAAAAGAAAAATGTTCGTAAGGTAAGATTATCAGTAAACAAAACAACAGAGAAATAAAAAAAACACTCCTAGACAAATTTACATATATAACCACGGTAAATCAACTCTTAAAAGCACCTTGGTGAGTACCGCTTCAAGTTATGAGCAACAGACATCTGACCATATTATGTCCATTTGATGAATCTACTCTGAATAACAGTTTCTAGAGAATGTATTTTTTCCATTGAGGTGGTAACTAAGAACATATCACAGTTACTTCAAAGTTGCAATGGGATTTGTAGAAAAATCCACTAACGGTATAGCTTCATGCAAATGTTAGTGCACTAACTATGGAATGATCAAAATGTGAACAGAAACACAATGCAAAATTCTAATTTCAGCTGCCTAATCATGAAAATGTCTTGTTGAGGAAGAAAACATAAACTTTGCTACACTACCTGGAGTGTGCAAAGACACAAGCCAAACCCACCCATATCTTCACAAATACATCGATAATGACTGGAACCACACAAACAAAGATGGTAATTGCAGCTTGATTGACTTCAAGGCCATAGTGCTCAAGAACTACTTCTGCCAGTGTGTGCCAACCTGACTGGAATGGTACCTGTAAAATAGTAATTGGGATAGGATGACATGGCCAATAGTAGCATCGCAATGCAGAGTTCCATGACTCATGCAGTTCATATAGGGCATTCTTCTGCGCAGACTAACTTGCTTCGAAATGAAAGAAGACATACTAACATTCAAGTTCAGTTTTTTTCTAGCTAGATCGTAAATAACAAGGTTCTGTGATATGCAAGGTGCTACCATGCAACAGGTAAGCTTTGTTTAATTAAGGAAAGCCTTTTCTTTCGGAGTAAATACCTATAGATTAGAAATTTGGTTATATGTTGATACATGCACAAGATGTGGTAGGCACTTGCATCTTAATTGAACTATTAGCTCTTCCATAACACTTTTGCTAAATATCCAGCATAAAAAATAACATAAAAGCCAGTATCCTTGTTTTTCAACAAATTATACCAGTACAACCAAAAGGACATGTTATGTAAGGAAACAAAAGAACTTTACTTACCCCAAAGAGATATCTGCAAGCATAATGATAAGAAAGGCCTTCCCAGCATCTGAAATATTACTCAATGACTTGTATCCTGTGAACTTGAGCAATGCAACCTGACCATACAGAAAGCATTGAGATTAAGATGCATATCATCATAATTAAATTCTACAGAAAGCAATAGAACCTGATCATAACTAAAACATAAGATGATTGACAAGTATGAAGATACAAATGTAATAATAAAAAATTGAAAAAGAACTGTCATCTGATGGATACTTGCTTTGCTTTCATTGAAGCAAATAAGAAGGAATAGGACGATCCCGTAAACCATGTCAGACAAGATGTTAGCAAATGCTTTTCTGTTTACCAGTCTCCATTCATCTCTCAATTCTATCCTGATAAAGTAGCATAGTGAAGCATCAAATTTTTTTAAAAAAGTCTTTACCAGATGAGCACAGGAAAGATCTCATTCATGTAAAAACGATGCCAGTGTATAGGTGCAGATTGTAGAATCGACAACTTTGGCAAGGAAGTATAACGGAAGCATTTTTCTTACGCTTTTTCCCTCAACTCCAACCAGATCTCATCATCAGAAAGAGGGGGAGATTTACCGATCTCCATTTCAAAATGAAATCTTGCTTTGTCGACTTTTAGGTCCTGTACCATCTGAAGCTTCTGGCTTCTTCTTACATCAAACAACTCAGCAGCAAGTGGCACCTTCTGGACATACCTAGAGATAGTAGACAGTCATGTAATCAATTCTATCAATTTGCACTATCGTGAAAGCATGAACAGCCATGATTGTCGCTGCCTCAATTGACATTATAGTTACAGCTCTAGCTTTCTGGCAGCAAATTGATAGGCATGAAAGAGTATAACGTGAATTACCTGTCTAAAAATGGCATCAGCACATAATCATGAGCTACAAAATCAAATATCCATGGAACCAGGATCAACAAAGCAAGAAATTTTGCCTGAAAATTGCAAATGAATCAATTAGTTCAAAACGTCTCAATATGACGATTACATGCACGATAAGTTTGTTCCCTATTTGACATGTGCCCTCAACTGCAAGAAGAGCAAAGAGGTTCAAGCTATTACACATAATGGAACATATAGAAAAGCACGGCATAGGCACTGAAGAGGTCGAAGATCTGGTTCATCAGCTTCTCCGGGTTCCCCATCGCCGCCGCGAGCTCGCTAGGGTTCGGTCCGATCTGAGAACCGGCTAGGGTTTCGAGAGATTGGGAGGCGGATCGGATTGGGGAATTGGAGGATGGGGGCGAGACGAGGGGAGAATTGGGGACTTGATTCTATCCGCTGGAGCCTCCCTGGCCTCCGCCGTCCTCCCGGCCCGGAGGCGTCAGCGCCGTCGTCGTCGCTCTCGACGTTGGCGCACGCCGCCGGTGGGCAGCGGATGCGGCGATGGATGAGAGCGAAACCCAGGCCCCGCGGCGGCATAGCGGAGAGGCGGATGGACGCGGCCCCGCCTCCGGCCACGGCTCTCCGGGGGAGGGGGCGAAGAAGTGACCGGGAGGGGGACGCGATGGTAAGCGAGGCGAGGGTTTAGGCGGCGGCAGAGGCCATCGGAGGGGGAGAGGGAGGGGAGGCGAGCCCCAAACCCTAGACTCGCGACCGGGAGGATAAGAGAGCACCAGAGAGAGCTCGACTCGAGCTCCTGCGCGTGTGGAGGAATCGGTGGGGAGGTGTCGCGCTCGGGGTGAGGAGAGGAGAGGAGAGGAGAGATGAGGAACGGAGGAAGGCAGAGGCCGAGACGAGACGGGACGGAGGGAAGGGGTGGGGAGGAGGAGGCGTCGGCGGCGGCAGCGCGTGGGTGGAGAACTTGAAGGGCGTCGGGGGCGTGCGCGTGGGTGCGGGGTTCTGGGTGTTCAACGATGATGTGCATGATCCAAATGATTTTGGTCTTAGGATCTTCAATGAGTAAGAGCAACTCCAGCAGTATTACTCAAAACAGGGCCCCTACTTTTCATTTGAGGGCCCCCCTACTTTTGAGGGCCCTGTTTTTTTGCATCTACTCCAACAGCACCCCTCAAATTTAAGCCCTCAAATCCATTCCAATACAACTGACATATGGGACCCACTCCTCATTCTCTCCTCAGCCGCAGCCTCGCCTTCTTCTCCCCGCCTCACCTCTCGTCTCCGCCGCCGCCGCCGCCCGAACCGGCAGGGTATGGCGCCGCCGCCGCTTGTGCCGCGCCGCGCACCAGCTCCTCCGAGCTCACCCGAACCTCTTCGCCTCCCGCATGCCGCTGTAGCCGGCCGCCGTGTATCGCGGCAGCCGCCGAGCTTTCCGCCGTAGCCGCAGCGCATCGTCGCATTGGCCGCCGCCCTGCGCTCGATCGCCGCCGGCGGCGCAGCCTCGCGCGCCACCGTGCCGCCCAAAGCCGCTGCAGCCGCCGCCGTGAGGGCCCGCCTCCCGATCGTCCGCCGAGCCCGCCTCTCGTCGCGAAGATGGCCGGATCCGGCAGCGGCGGCGCAGCGCGGACGGATCCGGCGAGGCGGCCGGATCAGCCGGCCGAGGCCGGATCTCGTGCGGTGGAGGCCGGCGGTGGAGGAGCCCGTCCGGTGGCGCCGGTCGAGGACGACGGAGAGGCGCGAGACGAGGCGGCGCGGCCAAGCAGCGGCGGCGGAGGGGCGAGGCGCCGGGAGGGGCGAGGCGAGGCGCCGGGAAGGGGCGTGGGAGTGGGGCGAGGCGAGGGGCGAGGCGGTGGTGGAGGGGCGAGGCGCCGGGAAGGGGGCGGGGAGGCGGGACGGCAGGGGAAGGGAAGTCGGGGGCGCGGAAGGGCGGAGGCGGCGGTGGAGGGGTGGGCGCCGAGGAAGGGAAGGGGCGGCGGGAGGCGGGACGGCAGGGGGGGCGGCGGGGGAAGGAGCAATGAGGGAGGCGGAGATTTTTGGCGAGGGAGGCGGGCGGGCGAGGGAGGCGGCGGGGAAAGATGCAGGCGGGGAGCGGGAGAAGTTTCACTGTGCGGGAAAAACAGAAAATGAGGGGTGGAGGGGAGCCCTAGGAATGAGGGTGGGAGGGGATTTGAGGGGCTCCTCAAATTTGAGGGCTCTAGTAGGGGCCTCTGAGTTGCATTTTGCCTCAAGCCCTCAAATATGAGGTTGAGGGCTCAAGTAGGGGCCTCTGGGAGTTGCTCTAAGAGAAGAAGGTTTGAGGAGAGATCCAGGCCATTCATTTGTATAAAGTTGGATTATTTTGGTACACAAATCTGGGTGGACTTAGATTAGGCATGACTGTGGAGGTGGTTGAGGGGGTGGATTTAGTAAAGAAAATTTTGGTGTATTATAGAGTAGGGTAGAAAAATCTCAGCCAGCGCCCTTTGGTACATGGTTTAGATTCTTTTCTTTTTCCACGATTAACATAGGAATTTCTAGCGTTTCTTGTTTTCTCTTAACAATATGGTAGTTTCTATCTTTTTACCTCTTAGGATTAAGGTGGAGGCTTTAAGAGGAACCTTCAATGAGTAGAGACATAGAAACCCGTGTAGTCGAGCAATTTAAATAATTAAATCAGCACATAACTAGGAAGACAAGAAAAATCTAACAATTAGATATGAGAAAATTAATTAATATTTATAAAATGCCATCATACACATTGTCTCTACAAATATAAAGAGAAAGTTCGTCTGCCATCCCCTCCCTCCAACAATCCTTCCACCCACACTAAAAAACCGGGAAACCCCCACACAAGTCCACGATCACACCACCAACAATATATCCCCCACCTCCTTTCCCACATCATCTGCCTGCCACCACCTCTCCCACCCAAATATGCCCGTCACCACGTCCCATTCCTATTATCGACTGCATCCTCCCCTCCCCATCCGTCGGACACCTCCTCCCTACCTCATCTACCCGTCGCCACCTCCACACCGCATCTGCCCGCGACATCCTCTTCCCATCTGCCCACGGCCTCCTCTCCCCATCTACCCACCGTGCGCTTCCACTCGCTATTTGCTGGCTACCTCCTCCCCATTGCATCCTCCACCGCCACCTACCAAGTGCATCCACCCAACGCTGCCTCCCCTCCCCATATGCCAACCGCCTCCTCCCCACCTCATTTGTCGCTGCCGCCTCCCCACTGTGTCCTCCCACTACCATTGCGTCCTCCTCCCCCACTGCCGTCCTTCCCAATCTAAGCCCTTGTAGACACCTCCTAGAGCAACAACCGATGGGCGAGGCTGAGGCTGAAGAAGGGGATCGATGTGGGCGAGGATGCCATGAGGACTTACAATCGAGTCCATATTTCATTTCAGAACAACTTGTCATATTTCAATCAACTGCTAAATTAATGTTGTAGACCTCTTAACTCAAGCAATGCACTTATAACCTAGCCATGGGTAAATCAACTTTCACTCTCCCCAAAAGATCATGAAGTATCCAACAGTCCTTATTTGCAATTTTCTTTTAGAAGCTAAATAGATAAAACCTTTTTATTTGACCCCATTGTGCCATCTTAATTCTGAAATTAGCCCATGCGGTACGAAATTTGAAATCTAGCCCCCTTGCTGAACATGGAAGAACCAGCGACTGATGTGTGGCTCCTACCATGGCACATTCGCCCTACCGCAGCACCAGCGGCGAGCACGGCATGGGTTGACCTGGCTTGAAAGGTAGTAGGATCCACAAAGGTGTCGTGCCACCCAACCGTCGTAGGGAGCAGGTGAGGTGTCGTGCCTCCCTAGATTGGATAATGCTAGGCATGTTGTGATCTCCTGTCATATGTTTCATTTTCATTTTGTTTGTCGTACCTCCTTTTTTCATTGCGAACTAATTTGCTGTTCCATTTTCCGTAGGAGATTGCGTAGCCTCAAGACAATGCCGCGTATGACTTGCTTGACCCATACTGGGATAGGGGACACTGATGCCTGGCATGATCGCCCAGTGTCAGCCCTCTGAAGTTCGTCCTGAGGTGCCTCAGAAAGCACTGGCCTCTGGACCAGTGATACGTCCTACTACTACAGGACACTAGGCTCCTGCCCATTGCCTGCATATTGGACTTTCCGCACGTGTTTTAGTTTGATGCGGACTATTGTCTGGGCTCATTGACCGTTGGAGACCAAAGACTTGCACCTTCCACTTTCAATGGGGGGAGATGACTGTTACTCTTCAGGATATCGCTATGCTTACAGGTCTACCGCTATAGGGTCTTGTAGTAGTGCCACCTCCGAAGCAAGTACATTGGAAGATACACTAGAAGCAAGTACAGATTTGGTCACCTAATCCTAGAGAAGATATCAGTTGTGCCACATTCTTGGCTATGATAGTACATGACTTGCCCCATGCATGTGACAGAGGAGGTAGTGAGGACACACTTCCTTGTGTACTTACTATTCTTGTTTGGATGGGTCTTGTTTTCTGTGACTTAGGGAGATTGAGTATACCCTAGCTATATCCATCTTACTAAGTTGTTGGTGGATGCCAAGCTTGGTGAGGTGCAACAATAAAGTTGGGGCTCTACAGTGCTTTGCGCTATGTACCAAGGATTGTGTGATGTCTCATAGCATACTACAGCTGAGGAGCTAGTTCTCGCGGTCTGCTACACTTTGTTGTAGCTATGGTCGTAGGAGCACTTCTTGATTGGGTGGTTGTACTTCTAGAGCACCGTGAACCCTTTCTAGTTCAGCTCCAAGTTCTACGATCAGGGTGATGGCAACGACCCTATTGACGAGCCCACAATGGGTACTCATTGGACACGTGCTCAGCTAGGGTGGGTCAGGAGAGACCGAGGCATGCGTGCCCTGAGTTCTATAACTAGTTCAAGACTCTACATGAGGACGAAGTCATCTAGTGGAAATGGACTCACCATCTTGTCTTGGACACAAAAACGTAGTAGACATCCTAATTTCCTTCGTTACTTCCTCCATCAACAGCTGGGGCATCCTCATGAGCATAATGGTCTTGGGTCCCTATTTCTGATTTGGTAATGCGAGTGTGAGCACAAATCCACCGTACTCAGCGAGCCAACACACAATATGCAATAGTTAACATGCACAGCTTATCAAGGGAAGGCTCAGGTTTATTTTGTTTTGCCATAAAATGCTTTTAAATACATTACTTAAAAGATTCCTATGACCTAGCATTTTGAAAACTTGACATAAAGTTTTGTGAGATAAGACCACAATAGTAGCGATACGGATTCCATCCACCATTACATGGCATCCGCACCATACTCTAGCTTTCAGTGTTATAACCACTTATCTTATCACTAGGACGACACCTAGGGCAATTCAAACTAGGGCTTTCCATTGCCCTCTACTTTTCCAATCCCTCCCATAAAGCATTTTGAAACAAAACTATATCTAGTTAGGTTCCTATGTCCGCCCTTAACCGTGGGCATGGCTATTCGAATAGTTTTGACTCTACAGAGTTTGCACACTTTACCCACAGAGACAATCTACCCGTTGCCCCCACACGATTCCTTAGTCGTGCGGTTGGGTAGACCATCACATTAACTGTTCAAAATACCTCGCCCCTTCCATCATCTCACCCCTATGGGCTTGGCCCGCTTGCGGCAGGTCCCATAGGTTGTGCGGGATGTTCTTCTTCTGAATGGCTAGCAGCTGGCTACCCACACTACTAGCATGCCACAGAAAACTTCACCCTCTACGAGTGTCCCATTCAAGCCGTCCGCAGACAAGCCACTTGCACTACCTCACCTCCTCCACCTATGATGATGACTTTCAGGGTCCAGTAAATCTGCTAAGCCAAGTTGTATTTTACAGACTTATGGTTGTACTTGTTTTACACAAGAGGTCATGACAAGATTCAGTCCTTAGGGTTATCTGGGTGGTTCTACCACTAACCACACTCTCGTGCACCGCTGCACCATACCCCCAATCCATCCACCCAGATAGCTAAGCAATTTTAGAGTTTTCAGAAGCATAAAATAATAATACCAAATACATCAGTCATTACCACGATGACTTCCCAAACCAGTTTCTCATAGTTGAAAATGATAGTTTGGGGGCATTCTTGGTGCCCCCGAAATATCTAAGCAATGCTATGCAAGTGAATAATAGTAGACTTATTTTCGAAAGCTATATCGTTATAGTTTTCACTAAGGTGACAAGGCTCAATTATCCAAGGTTTCAATGTGAGTAATACTAACAAGTGTAAGAGTGCATGTATAACTAGCAACTTGAAATCGAGCATAAAATATCACATGAAATAACAGCATGCATGTTGATAGTTTGAAAGGAAATAAATTGCATAAACATGGGTTCAAATATGATCAAAGTGTTGACTCACCTTGATCACCGGTGTCTTGGTCTTGACTGTCGAGGTTAGCTTCGGCGTCGGCTTCTTCCTCCTGGGCTTCGTATGCTAGTTTTACGTGCGCGGAAATTTGGCTAAAAATAAGCAAACCAATAAACACTCGCAAGAAAATTCAAATAACTCCAAAATTCATTATTTCAATTCCATTGGTTAGATTCTGATTTTTGGATAAATTTAGAAATGTGTTTCACATAATTTGGAGTTAGAACTAATTAATTAAACATAAGCCAATTATATACAACATATCCTCTAATTTAATTTGAGTGTTACAGTCTAAATGTTAGTGGCTTAATATTCAAATCATTTAATAGTCGAAAAAGGATCCTCATAATTGATAGGGCATAGAGATGATGGTTATGGTTTAAACCATGCAATGGTTAATTCTATGACATTTCTTGATATGCAATGGCTTATGATTTATTCTTTAGACCATCCTCATTTGCTAAGTCATCATTCCAGGAGAGTATAAACCTAAACAAGATTTTTACTCAACTTCTTAACATGCCTTTGATTAATAGTTAAGCTTTAAAACAAATATTCAAAGCACATTAGTCACTAACATATGATGATTGATCCATGATTAAACATTTAATAATCTCACTTATATCCTAATTAATTTTAGTATTATTTATGGATTAATCTCATATTTTTCTTGATTTTTCTTTACTGAAATCACTAGCCAAAATAATCAAAACTTAATAGCCTAAACGCTGCAGAAGAGGGGAATCGAACCCGGGCTGCCGCGCTGAGCGCATGCCCTGTTAGCCAGTTGAGCAAGCGATGTTTCCTGTCTTACCAAAGGGAGAAAAGGCAGAAGAGCTGAGGATTGGTAGTTGGAACAGAGGAAGTTTAGGGCGGAATGCAGCCGGTGGAATTGTCGGCGAGGGGCGGTTGGAGAGGAGCCAGCGATGGCCAAAATGGGATGCTAACGCCGAGGGGATGCCGAAGGTAGCACTGGCAGGGGCCGAGGAGCTCCGAGGCGGGCCAGCGATGTGCGGCGTGCGGCGGTGGCGGCTGGGGAAGGAGCTCGGTGCCGGCGAGGTATGGGCAAGGAGGAGCTCGGTGGAGGGTGGGGACGTCTTCGCCTAGCTCTAAGGAAGGTTCGGGGAGGAGGAATTGAACTGGCTCGGCTGGAATCGTCGGTGAGCTCGTCGGCCGGCCGTGGGAAGAAGGGGCGCCGGCGAGCTTGTGGAGAATGGGGGCTCGATTGCTTGCAGAGGGAGGGAGAGCGGAATGTGGGGAGAACCGTGGGGGCTTCAGCGGTTTTTATAGGCGTCCTGGCGGGGCTGGCAATGGGCGACCGCCGTGTGGTCTTGTCGGGGGCAGGCGGCGGTGGCAGGCAATGGTGATAGGGCAACGGTGACCGGGCAGCTGTGGCAAGATCTCGGGGGCGATTCAGGCGTGACCTTTCATTGCAATCGTGACAGCTTTGCGCCACGCACGCTGAGCGGCAGAGAAGTGGTGCCGCGTGGCCGAGCGTTGCAGTGGAGCGAGGGGTAAACCGGGGGCATGGCACTTTACTGTGGACGTTCCAACTGCGGCGAGGTGACAGCACCGTGAAGACTATGGGCGACGCAGCCGAGTCAGTGGGCGGCGGTGGCCGGCGTGGTTTGGCGGCGAGCGGCGTTTGGCGACGGCGAGCTGAGCCCTTGCTCTGTCGAAGCAAAGAGAAGGAGGGGATGTGGAGTTGGGCCGGGCCGATTCGGCCGGCCTGACTTCATTTTCCCTCTTTTTTTGTATGTGTATTGGTGCATACATTTTTTATATTTTGACCATTTTGCTTGCTCACTTAATTTTCATATTTCTATTTTCTATATTGCTAAACTCTTCCTTGCATATGCATAATATGTATATGTATATGTATATGTATATGTATATGTATATGTATATGTATATGTATATGTATATGTATATGTATATGTATATGTATATGTATATGTATATGTATATGTATATGTTTGTATTATTATTTCCAAAATCAGATTTTATATTTTAATTCAGGTTTCTCCCTCCTTATGCTAGATCATCTTTTCATATTCGTATTTAAAATTTTAGGTTTCTATTATTTGCATATATCCATTATGGCCTTACTAATGTTGGTTTTATTTTTCATGACTTTCTTCAATTTTTGGAACCTCAACCAAAATTTAAGAAACACCATAAAATCCAAATTCAAATATAATATATTGCAAAATAATTCAAGAGCTTCATATTTTTCAAATTTCAATTTTCGGGATGTTACAAGATGCCACTCTAAAGATGCGGTATTCGTACTTGGCCACTTTTGCCATTTTTAAAAGTTTCTACCCAAACACAAAGTAAAATGTCTCTTTTGCCCCTACCATCTCCTCTCTTTCACCTCCTCCGACTCTGGCATCATCCCTTTCTGACAGTGGCGGAGGACGGAAAAAAAAATAAGGTATGGCGAAATCGATAACATAGATATCAAAGATTTCTCACTAAATTGGTTTATACACATATAACATATCATGATCGTCACCTACTATATAAGTAAAAACATTTAGAATAAATAGAAAGATACAAGTGAAGTCAATAGACTAACCGAGTGACAATGAACTTCAATTGCGTCTAGGCGAGGTAGGCAATTGCAGCCGACAGCCCAGGAGAGCGTCCAGGTAACATTCGCTACTGTTCTTCTTCCTCTCGCCGCTGGCTGAGAGTTTATTACAGTGAAACTTCATCTTTCTTGATGTGTCTATGGTACAGAGTGATTTGAGGGTAAAAATCGCTGAGAATTCAAGGTATGGCGAGCGCCATACCTTGCCATACTGAGCGCTCCGCCCCTGGGCTTAGCCATCAATATTTGTTACTATTTATATAGCTTTTGTAATTGCAAGGCATTTGTCTACCAAAAAATTTTGAATTCAAATGGCATCTTTTTGGCAATTCAAATGGCATTTTTTTAGCAATGCTAATAGCATCATTATCTCTATTTGGTTCAATTCAATCAAGTAATATAATTCTTTTGTTAATTCGTAGTGTTAGCACAGGCACACTACTAGTACTATAAAAAAGAGCATATATATAACCCAGATATGCGCATACTACTAGGGAACCATTTTGGTCAAATAAAAAGATCTATTGTTAAGAGAAAACAAGAAACGCTAGAAATTCTTATGTTAATCGTGGAAAAAGAAAAGAATCTAAACCATGTACCAAAGGGCAATGACTGAGATTTACTATAAAAGAAGAGCATATATACAACCGAGATATGTGCATACTACTAGGGAACCATTTTGGTCAAATAAAAAGATCTACGCTGTCGATTTTTGGTAGGTTTAGATTATAAAGACGTAAATTGATCAGATACAGGTAATGATGGTATATATTACAGTTCTATTTTCACGTAGTTCGTATTCAACTTGGTAAGCAAAAGGATGTAGATTCCCAAAAAAAAAAATAGTAAGCAAAAGGCCAAATCTGAATAAATTTGGCCCGTTGTGCCAAGGCAATTAAGCCGGGATTCGAACGCCGGGTGGCTGGCCGTGCCGATGCCATGTAGCACGAGAAGGCAAACGTCGTTGCCATCGAAGGGGAGATGCCATGTAGCTCCACTGAATCAAGGCCTGCGCGAGGCTGTCGTTGAGCGGCGCCTCTCCAATCAGAGCGACGCGCGCGGGAAGAACCTGAGGCTGTGATCGATTTGGTTCCAGCTTTTAGCTTTCGGTTTATTTTTTATTATTCATAAATTTTATCTTTTACTGAACTTTTAACTTTTGTTGAGCATTTTTGCCGGTTCTTTTTTTCCGTATTTGTTTGTATTATATGTAATGAGCTAATATATTTTTTATATTTTATATTTTTTTAAATTTAATTATGTTAAATAAGCCTTTCTCAGCTATAGTATTTTTTCAGTTAGCTACAATGCTTTTCAGCCATAAACTATAAAAAAACCCAAATGAGCACCACCTGAACGACACGGAAACAAGCCGGCACGGTGGTTGCACGCGCCACACCAAACCATGAAGTCTCCAGTCTGCTGCACCGCTGCACATGACCCTAGAGGAACGCAACCTTCAGAATGTGGAAGAAGCTGAAACGCTGAAAGGTTTAGCATGTCTGTGTTCAAATATTTCTCACCTCGAGTCCACAATTACGTGCGGACATGGACATCTTGAGATGATTACTGCAAACGAGAGATACTCACATGACGGTACAAAGCCAAGAAACGTGGTAATATTGATTTAGATCGAGTGGATTATTGATGGGGTGCCAAACGGCAACAATATTATTGAAGACTATAGCTACGTGGTCAAAACTTTTTAAATATACATGTGTTGAGAGAGATTGTACTCCTTGCAAGTATGAACAGGAGACCTGTCCAATACTCCTGTTTCCAAATGTAGGTCATTTTTAATTTTGTTACGGTCTTCAATGGAAGATTTTGACTATGGTTTTGTCCAAATGTAGGTTACTTTTGGCTTTTCACGGTCATCAAGGGAAGATTTTTACTATGGTTTTGTATCGTAGTATCAGTGAAAATAATAAAAAATACATATTCCAACCACAATAGTAAGATCTTGTTTGGAAATACGGAGACCGGGGTCAATAATTTATTCCAACCATAATAGTAAGATTTTGTTTGGAAAGTGGCAAATTCTCGCTAATATTGAAACTACGCCCTCCCGTTACAAAAAGGAAGTTGCTTTGGACATGGACAAAAGGTCTCCAAAAAGCACTAAATTCTACTGTAACAAAAACATATTAAAATTATAATAATATGAAAATTATTTTCAAAACAAAATATATAAATATTGTTTTAATTTGTTTTCAAAACATGCCTTTAATTAAAGAGTTCAAAGCACCAGAAGAGGAGTCCATGCATGCTGAACAAAGATGCATGATAGAAATGCTTGGTGTGTTTGGCTCCAATAGTTTTATAAGTTGACGTCCACGTTCAAGCTGGAGTCTGGAGATCGAATGGCTTTAAGTAAAGGCATCAGCTATCCATGGCAGCAGTTCAGCCCATGCATTGCTTGCTGTAGCAAGTGTGGTTTACAAAATCTAAGGAAAAAACTTACTTGTACATCACCTGTTTTCTAAAAGTAGTTCCATTTAGAGAAATTGGAAAGCGTGTGTGAAATACACTTTAACATTATCTGCGAAAATTATGAACCTAGCCGTGCAATTTGCGTGCAATTTGTGAAATACACTTGTAAAATAAAAAATTGAGAATATCTGTAAAAAAATTAGGTATCTTTTCTAAAATAAGAAGAAATGCGCCTAAATCCGAGTCGAACTGGAATTAGAAATTCACGGTGGGCCGGCGCTGGACAGACGTTTTCTAATCCAAATTAGCCAGTCCATTCATCTTGTTGCGCACAGCTAACGTACATGCATGTGTGGAGGGGATAGCTGGCTGCTGTTAGGTACTGATACCTATAAAAGATTAGACGATAATTATATTAGGTACTATAATTAACTAAATAAATAAGAAAAAGATTGGAAAAGTTAGAGCTTTGCACATTAATCAAAAGAAATAACACTTGGAATTTCCTGGTCCTGCTCATTTCAGCTTGTTCGTTAGGCTCTTGGTTTCTAATTTCTTAATTTTATTTTTTCTGGGTTTCCCTTTTTTAGGTTTTTTGTCTTTTCTTTTTTTTCATATTTTTTATTTTCCATGATTGGTTACTTTTTTATTTTTAAAATTTTTCAAAATTAATTATGCATTCCATCGCAATATGCACTGCGGCTAGAGCATAATTTTTTTAATTTACCTTAGCTCTTAATTTTAGTAGGGACGTGTATTTCTGGTCAAATCTGATGCTAATTCGCGTGACTCGCGTGCTTGTTCGTGGTCCAGATAATTTTGGAAAACATCTATGGTTTATCAAAATTTTGTGGGAGCACGTTTTAATTGGTTTATCAAAATTCTACTGCCGTCAACATCTTGATAGAATAGCAACGGTTGTATACCTTGTCAACCGAAATATCTAGTTCTAGAGAGAACAGGGAATCCATCAACATCATGGTAGAAACATTGACGCGACCTAACAACTTGTATACGAAGGTGCGCTGAAATTTTCGTGTCACAAAAGCACAAGATTCAACAAACAAACTGGTCCACATATCTTGTATCTACCTCACTGCAAGTTGTGTGGCAATTTCCTAGTGTAGTGCAGAGATGGCCAAAACAGTCCAGCCATGGAAATTGCAATCGCACTGGCGTTGCTACCATTGATATAGCTTTTGGTTTTGCCTTTTAAATAGTAACAATTTATAAAGAAATATTTGTATATGATTTTAGCCGATATAAATGAAGTCACTACAATATATACTACAATCGATTAGTAGATCTCGTTTAAAAGTTAGGTACTAAGAAAAATCATTTACTGTAAAAAAGCAGTTTTTATAAATTTGTTTCCAACACAAATTCTTGGGTCCCTACTAGATGGATGGAGACAAGTGAAAATCGATATGCATTGAAGCTTCCTTCCCCTTTCGTTTGTTGACCTAGACGTGACTCAATCCACTCCAAAGAGGGCAAGGACTCAAGCAGTTTTTAGCATTTTCTCTCTGATTCATTCGATTGGTGAGAGGAAATGGCAATTTCACGTGAGCTTTTCCGTCTCCAAATCCTCGTAGAGAGAGAGGGAGACCAGGTAATCCATCCCATCGACTGTGTGCACTTGAACTGCCGTGTAGCAAGAATGCAAGATTCACCAGACTCTCTGGCGATTTCCTGTTGTAGATGTGGTCAAGCTTGGCGGGCCAGAAGAACAGACTCCTGATTGCAATGGTAGTACAACTTGCTGCCAAAATATCTAGTTACCGATTGGGGGGTGAAAACGGAGCCAGATTTGATTGGATAATTCAGCTATCGAATATGTATATAATAACAACAGCTAGTTAATATATATGTTTTATATTTAATCTTTAAATTGTGCATATTATACATACATTTCAATTATCTCGAAGTGTCCGTCGTCATAGTGGTGGACTCTAGTTTGCAATTTCATGTTTTTTTTTTATTTTGGCACACTCTTAACACTACTACAGAAAGCCTTATAGTAGACGCTAAATCACAGACGGTTTTGTGAAACCGTCTGTGATGTACACTATTACAGACGGTTTTAATTTGGAGGCCGTCAGGTATTTGTGGCGGGAAAAGGAGTATCACAGACGGTTCTTACCGCTGAACCGTCATGATATTCCAATATCACGACGGTTTTATAATAAAACCGTCGTGATATTCAATTATCACGACGGTTTTATTATAAAAGCGTCGTGATATCGAATATCACGACGGTTTTTAATAAAAACCGTCGTGATATCTGAATATCACGACGGTTTTTTATTAAAACCATCTGTGAAACCAGATTATCACGACGGTTTTATAATAAAACCGCTCGTGATACGTTTCCGCCTTGCAATCCCTCAAAATTTCAAATTTTCCCGCTTAAGTCCGAGTATGATTCAGTTTTGAGACACCTTCAGAAAACGGGCATAACTTTTGCATACGGTGTCCGTTTTCGACGTTCTTGTACTCGTTGGAAAGCTAACGACGAGCCCGATCCAAAAAAAATGACCCACTTGCGCCCGTCGCCCTCCAAGACCCCGAAAATCGGCCATCTTTGGACCTAAACCTGCGTCGCAAGTTTTTGATGTCTGTTTTTGCCCTTTTTCTTGGTCTTCCTTTCGGAATTTGGATTTTGCTTCAACTACAAAGTTGTAGATCTCGTCGAAACCTTTTAAATGAGTATATATAAGCTATATAAAACGTTGCTATTTTATCTTTTCAGCCTAGTTGTTTATATTGCATCGGTATATAAAATTCGTGCTCTAATTCACGACGGTTCTATATATAGAACCGTCATGATATGCATTCATCATAGACGGTTCGAGCCAATAGAACCGCTCGTGATAATCTAACCGCTGGGCCCGTCGATCCTCCTCAACCCAATCTCCGTTCCCGCGCCAAAAATTTCGAACTCCCGCCTCTCCTCCCTCTCCCTCCCTATAAATATAACCAAACCCACTGTCTCCTCTTCCTTGCTATCTTCTTCCTTGCTATCCTCCTCCTTGCTATCCTCCTCCTTGCTGTCCTCCCGCTTGCTATTCTCCTCCTTCTTGCTATTCTCCTCCTCCTTGCAGCACGACGCACAAGTCTACGGAGACAAGACACCGCAGAAGCAACTAGCTCGTGCCAACCGTGCAGCGCGAAGGCATCCAGCTCATGCGTTGCATCGAGGCGAGAAGACATAGAAGATCTTTGCTTTTTCTCTGTTCTTGTTGTGTAACCTGCTTGTTGTTTTGGGATATTGTAATCTTTTCTCTGTTCTTGTTGTGTAACCTCTTTGTTCTTGTTGTGTAACCTTCTCGTTGTTTTGGGATATTGTAATGGTAGGCTCTAATCTTAATAAAAATGGATGTTTTATGTTTGTGAAATGAATTGAGATGTGAATTGGATGTACATATACATGTTGATCTGCTTGTTTCAGAGGGCATGGCTAGCATTTCCTGAGGCTAGCCAATAAACAGAAATAGGTTTAGGAGTAGAAGAGAATATCACAGACGGTTTTATAATAAAAACCGTCTGTGATTTATAAATATCACAGACGGTTTTTAGTTAAAAACCGTCTGTGATTTATAAATATCACAGACGGTTTTTAGTTAAGAACCGTCTGTGATATTTAATATCACAGACGGTTTTTAGTTAAGAACCGTCTGTGATATTTAATATCACAGACGGTTTTTAGTTAAAAACCGTCTGTGATATTAAAATCACAGACGGTTCGAAAACCGTCTGTGATGACCTCGTATTATCACTGACCCATAAATTCAGACGGTTCACAAAACCGTCTGTGATGACGTTTTTGAACCGTCTGTGATGGCCTTTTCTGTAGTAGTGTAATAAAGCTTTTTGTGTGCTTTTTTTTTTAACAAAATTTGATATGTTTATAACAGATGTTTTTGCACTACATCAACTTACAATGGTAAAACAATTCGAGCTATGTTTAAAATAGGAGAGGGCACGAATAATTATTAGAATACAAAAAAAGTTGAATCCAATCCTATCCGATATTTATCCAGTCCATATTTATATTTGATATTTGTCCGATTCATATTTAAATTTGAAAAAAATATAGATACAAATATGGTTTAACTACGATCCACTTTGTATTCGATCCATTTTCACCTCTTGTTATCGAGAATATAAAGAGATTATTATGTTTGGTGCACCGATTTATTCGTCCAAATGTTTAAGCTTGTGAGGGCAAACAGGCAATATACCCATCTTTCGACTGATGGTTTTTCCGCTGCAACCATAGGTGTGACTACACTGCGACCAAAACGCGCACAACCTTCATGACTACCTCTTCTTCCTTGAGAAATGGTTCAATACACTTAGTTGATTCTCAATTGTTCATTAAAGCTCATCTAATGGTTATCGTGGCTTTGACATCTCCGATGTTTTCGAGTGGTGCACAGGGATGATGTTAACGAAATGGGTAAAGGAGTAATTTCACGTGCTCACTGTCTTAAAACTATCCCGCACGCGCACCACTTTCGCCGAGCTGGGGAGATGGCTGAGGGGACAAGGTCGCCGCGCTGATGGGAGATGGCCGAGGGGACGAGCTCACCGCTCCTAAGGGAGACGGCCGAGGGGACAAGGACGTCGTGCTGGCCCCACCGCGCCCTCGGCCGCGTCCCAACCTCGCCTTCCGCCTCCCGGCATGAATCTGACCGCCTCCTTGCATCGGCCGCCTTGCCGCCCGCCGTGTGCGCGCCCATCGGCCAGCCATCGCGCGCCCGTAGTGCGCCGCCCCGTGCAGCATCCCTGCCACCACCTCCGCTTGGCGCCTCCGACCGCCGCAGCGGTCGGCTCCGGTGCGCTTGTCGGCCGCCGCGTCCGCGCGCCCCGCAGGCTCGCCGGCCCCCGCGTTTTTGGCAGAAGATTAGATCGGATAAATAGGGAACTGGCAAAAGATTTATGGCCTCAACATGGAATCCACCCAATTGAACTTGATACTGTAAAACATGGAGGATACCATACTTGTTTTCGTACATCCGTACTTAACTCCATGTTATGGCCTTAACATCCGTACAGTTAACCATTCAGTTAAACTTGAAAAACTAAAAATACAATTTTACCCCTACCAATTGAACGGCCAGATGTGGTGGAGGTGTTAGCACCTCTAGCACCTCCATATGGACTGAACCAAATCTCTTCTTCCTTCCTTTACACACACTCCTAGAAGAAAAACCAACCTCTCTACATACATGCTCCTCCTGCTCTGGCAAAACACACTTGTGCTTTGCTAATCTCGCTCCACCTGACGTAGCCTCCTCTCACACAATCCTCTGGAGCAACATGGTTTCTGCTAGTCTTGTAGCGTTTGCAGGGAAATCGGTGGCAGGTTCTATAATCAATTTGATGGTCACCAAGGGCTTCGCATACCTCAATGGCTACCTCAACACCGAAAGCATGGAGAAGATGAAGAGCGAGCTAGAGGACAGAATGCCGCAGATCCAAGCGGTGCTCGATGTCGTCAGCCCGGATCATATCATGAACAACAACGACAGCGAAGCGCTGGATCAGTGGTTCTGGCAGCTCAGGGATGCGGTCGAGGCGGCTGAGGACGCGATCGACGAGCTCGAGTATTACGAGCTTGAACAGAAGGCCGAGGATGAAAAGGTCAGTGACTGGGGCTCCTCTTTTGCTAAGATGAAGCACAAAGCTGTCAAATCTGTTAAGCATGCCAGTATTTTGGATAAGACTGTGGAAAAATTCACTCATCGAGGCACACGCGAGAAGCTGAAGAAAGCAATGGAGGGTTTAAACAAAGTTGCTGAAGGTACTACGAAATTTCTCGAAGTTATCAAGGGAGCTGCTTCCGGCAGTCGGCAGCAGGAAGATTCAACGAACAATGATCGCCAGACAGGTTCGACGGAAACTGTAACTAAATTTGTTGGCCGAACAATGGAGAATAAGAGGATACTTGAATGGCTGACCAAGAAGACATCAATTGAGGAGTCTGAGACTATGCCGAGTACTAATCATATTCCTGTCCTTTCAATAGTTGGTCATGGTGGTATGGGGAAGACTACTTTGGCTCAGAGGATATGCAAACAGGTTGAGAAGGATTTCAAGATCATCTGGGTCACTGTATCTACTAGCTTTGATGCAACGTCGGTGTCAAGAAAGATAGTGGAATCTGCTACAAAGGCAGAGCCTAGTAATAAAAATTTGGAGACATTACAGCAAGATATCAAAGAGAAACTGATGTCTGTTAGGTTTTTGCTTATTTTAGATGATGTTTGGGAGGAGGAGAAAATAAATGAATGGGAAAAGCTATTTGCTCCTCTGAGGACAGGGATGAGCGGGAGCAAAATTCTGTTGACAACCCGAATGGAATCGGTAGCCATCAGGGCTGCACACGTGATGGGAATTAAAAAAGAGTCCTTGGCCTTAGAAGAACTGGAAGAAGGTGAGAATCTTGATCTCTTCAATCATCATGTCTTTTCTGGTGTCAATCCACAAGATTATGGGAATTTGGAACAAACTGGAAAAAAAATTGCACGCAAACTGGGAGGATGTCCCTTGGTCACAAAGGTTGTTTGTAAACATTTAGCAGACAATAGGGAGTTCGTCTACTGGAACAATTTCTTGCACGAAGGTTTGGAACATTTTAAAGGAACTGAAGATGACATTATGAAAGTTCTCAGATTAAGCTACAACAACCTGCCAACAGAGTCTCAGGTTTGCTTCCGATACTGCAGCATATTTCCGCAGGACTATGAATTTGCAAAGGAAGAATTGTTGCAGATGTGGATGGGTTCAGGATTTATCTCGCAAGCCACCAAACCTTCAGAAACACTTGAGGACATTGGAGAATGTTGCTTGGCTCAACTGACCAGAAAGTCATTCTTTGAGCTGAAATCCAGACCAGATCTGTTTGATGATGATGGACAACACGAATATTATGTAATGCATGACTTAATGCATGAATTGGCAAGATATGTGTCTTCTGGTGAATGTGCAAGAATAATTTATCCTGACAGATTTGAAGATGTAAAGGATACAGTCCGACACCTGTCCGTCTCCCGTATTGCCTGTTATTCCATTGAGGAGGTCAAGGAAATCTCTCGTTTTAAGAATTTGCGTACAATTATTATCAGACGAGCCGATGTTAGTGAGCATATGGCACATATGATTTCAAATGTTGTAGAAAACTCAAAAGCTCTGCGTCTACTGCAAATAAATTTGAAGGTTGAACATTTTCCTGACATATTCTGTAATTTGAAGCACCTTCGTTACATCAAGTTCTGTGGGATGTCAGAAGGCGCATCAGCAGAGGGACTTCTGAAACTTTATCACTTAATGGTACTTTTGGATCCAGGCGTTGAGTGGGGCATGAGTCCTGTGATGGAACAGGGGCAGTTATTAATTGATCGAAGGGAACAAAAAATCCAAAAGAAAAAATTGAGACAAGAAAAACATTTTGGGTACCTTGATCGTTTGCGATATGTAACCTATGGACGAGATGCGTTTGGTGAGTTCCCAATAGGCAAGCTAACTTCTCTTCAGGAGTTAAACAATTACCGGGTACAAGGAAAGAAAGGAAACGAAATAAGCGCACTCGGCAACTTAAAAAGTCTGCGTAAGCTACAAGTGCAGGGTCTTGAGAATGTAGAAAAACCTGAAGAAGCTCGCAATGCCAGGTTGCATGAAAAACGGTATCTCACCTCGCTGTCTCTGGAGTGGTCAGTAAACAGGACAGATGACTATAAAGTTCTTCATCACCTTAAGCCACATGATAATGTTAGGGAACTACAAATTTATGGTTATGGGGGGCAAAGCCTGCCTCGTTGGATCGAGAGCCTCTCTGTCAAAAACCTGGCATCAATCCAATTGAGAAACTGTATAAATTTAGCTTGTCTCCCCTCGCTTGAAGGGTTGCCATTGCTAAATCATATTGAACTTGAAAATCTTCCAAGTTTACAACAAATAGGCCAATCGTCCGATGTGTACAATAGTGGCTGCATTGACTCATCCCTACCGGCAACTGTTCATACTCTGATAGTAAGACGTTGTCTAAGACTGAGGGAATTACCTATTCTACCTCCTAGCTTGGTGCACTTGGAAATTGTCCGAGTTGGGTTGACCAGACTACCTAGGATAGGCAAGCGGTGCAGTGGGAGTGGTGAAACCGAGTCATGCCAGTGTTGGCCATCGGGCCCCTACGGGGTAGTTCAGGGTTGAAATCATGTTCTCGAGACAAGGCGCTAGATCACCAAAAATCACAAAATAACGCCAACCATACTAGTATCTTATTACACCTGATCAAGAACCAATTCCTCCATGTGGGGTTGTAACTTGAAGTCACACAAGGATTCTGTCCATCATCTTTCTAAAAAGAAAGGGACTCTGTCTACCGCCACTCAGTTTGGCGCGAGCGTACACAATGGCAACAAGTTTAGCTTTGCCCTTGGGTTCAACAAGTCTAAACACAATTCATTTGCCCCCTCGGATTTTTTGGCCGATCGGCAATGAGACAACACTCGGTTGATTGATTGGTGGATTTCATTGCGCAATAAGGTGGCTCAAAGAAAAAACCTTGATGCCGTCATCATCCTATTCCTTTGGACTGTTTGGCGCGAACGCAATGGTCGGGTTTTCAACAATACAAAGAGGGGTGTCGAAGCGCTTGTAGACGACCTACGGCACGAACTTAATTATTGGAGATGGGTGAGCGTGGATTACCTTGAACCTCCCTGCTATCTCACCTCTCTTTCTTACTTTCTGTTAGTTGTCATTCCCCTGTCTGAGTTCCCCTTCCGAGGTTTTTGGTAACTCCACACACTTTCCTATTTAGTGCTTGTACTCCTTTACTCCCCACTTAACGCAATGATATGCAAAGCTTTTGCATGTTCCCTAAAAAAAACAAGTTTAGCTTTGTCTCACCGGCTTGCATTATTGTTATCACAAATCACAACAACATTTTTCTTCATTTTGTGTTATGTAATTTTCTTTCATTCATTGTGTCGTGGACGTACAGACTATTGCTAAAGTTACAAATTAAAATACATTGTCTATGTACTTTTGATGTTTCTGTAAAGAAAAGGCATTTACTTTTGCAAATGAAAATGCCTCTGTTATCAGATGCGTGGATGATGACAAGCTTTCTTCCTGGGTGAGCCAACCATAAGATGGCAAGAGGCTTGGGCCAGCACCTCTCTGGTAGAGGAAGCAATGGTGTCTGGGGAATGCTTCTAAGCCTACTTCCTGGGTGAATGTTGAGCAAATCGTCCAGTACCGACAAAAGGTCTTGAAATCTTTATATACCACGCTACATATTGTTAGAGATATATGTATAGTTTGTTATTCCCCATTGTTATGAGGGGTTCTTTGCATATTTGCCACCTGTACTTTGTGTATATATACCGGCCCATTGGCCTCATATGAATACATGCGCTATTCATAACATGGTATCGAGCCTAGGGTTTGTCATACCTAGGGCCGTGCTCCACCGATTGGATCTACCGCGATTTTTCGCCGGCTCGCTGCCGTCGCCGTCGCGCCTCCACCGACACCGCCGGCTGCTCCTCCGTTCCGACGCCGCTGCCGTCTCCGTTGCGCCGCCGCCCTCCGCGCCGCCGCTGCTCCCTCGCGGCTGCTCCTCCGCGCTTCGACGCCGCGCCGCCCCCTCCGCGCCGTCGGCGCTCTCTCACCCGAGGCCGCCTCTCCCGTCCGGGCGCGCTCCTCCAGCCGACGTCGCCGCTGCTTCTGCGCGCCAGCGTCGCCGCCGTCTCGTTTGCGCCGCCGCTCCGATCCGCTCGAGGCCGCGCTCCCGCCGTCGCGATTCCGCTCCTCTCCCGCCGTCGCCGCTCCTCCGCCGCTGCCTGCTCCCCGCCGCCATCGCGGCTCTCCGGTCGGTCTTGACCGACTCACGATCGGTTTTATAAACCGACCGGAAAGAAAAAAAAAAAAAAAAAAAAAAAAAAAACGTTGTCCTAACGCGCGCGCCGGTCCAGCCGCTGTTAGACCGTTGCCTTAGGTCGCCGCGCCGTCGGCGCCGCCTACCAATGGGCACCGTTTCCCTCCTCGTTGCCCGGTGATCTTTGATGGTGTTAATTACACCGATTTCGTGTCTCACATGCGCATTCACATGCGTGGTCTTCGCCTCGGGCGTCCTCTCTGCGATGTCACCGCCCGCCTTGCCCTATTCCTCCGACGGAGCCTCGCTGTTGCATTGCCTCCGATACCGATAAAGGCTGCTGCCGATGATGACGCGATGATAAAGCGCCTCGCCTACCAGAGGCTCGGATTCCTACAGGATCGTCGACCGTCTACACTCGGTGGTACGATGACGACGCTTCGAGCCGCTGCTTTGTCCTCATCGCGATGTCGTCCTCGATTTTCTTACGAGGTTGTGGGACTCCTTCGGCTTTTCGGATGTGGACTCATCTTCGTCGGCGCTCTGAGCCCTCCGGTGATGCCACTGCACCTGTCCGTGGTCCGCCAGAGCACTCTCTTCAGCAGGTGATGCTACATTGGCGCCTTTACGCTCGAGTTCGCTGTCGGCGTCGGTTGGACTCACTTCGCGCTGCTGGCCGCCGTACTGTCCGTCCGTGCCGCTGGAGGTACGTCTGATCTGATTTCAGTGGGTTTACGAGTTCCTTACTCGCCGCCGTCCGAGTTCGAGCAAAGCGTGCCCGGCTCCTTGCACGCCACCCTCGTGTCACTCTCTGGAGGCTCTTCGAGATACGCGCAGAGGAGACTCGTTTGAGTGGTGCTGGCTCGATGCCACTCCCTGCGTGCTCGCCGCTCGTCCGCTTTGCTACCGCCTCCTCCAGCGGCTACCACGGTGGTGGTGGCCGTCCTCGATCTGGAGGTGGCCGTCCTCACTGCTTCCTCTGCGACAAGGATGGCCTGCCCGAGTCCCGTGCTACAAGAAGAAGCGGCATCTTTCACGCCGTTCTTCTCACGGCACTAGTGCTTCTCGACGGCGTCGCCTCGACTTCTTCAGACTTCTCTCACCGGCGAGAGATAGCCGGACTTCGCGCCTACTTGCCGCCGGGTTCTCCTCAACGAGTTCTGCGAGTTACGCTCATCGACTCTTCGCACCGAGAGACCACCTCCTACACAGTCAGGTACCTCCCCGTGGATTCTTGATTCTGGAGCATCCTTTCACATGACTCCTGATCCTTCCACTCTGTCTTCCATTACACCTCTTGATTCTCCTGTCAGTGTTCTTACTGCTGATGGTACATCTCTTTCGTCTCAGTCGAGGATCTCTTAGCAACTCATCTTTTCATGTTCCTTCAGTTGCTCATGTTCCTCGCCTTACCTTGCAGCTTCTTTCTGCTGGGCAGATTACTGACCTTGGTTATCGGGTTGTCCTCGAATCTGACTCTTGTTGTGTTCGGGATCGCCACACGGAGCTCGGTTGGTTCGGCCCTCGCGCCGTGACTCACGGCGTCTCGGGAGCTTGACTGCTTCACCTTCCTTCCGCGCCACCATCGCCGCCGATCTCTCCGCTTCGCCGCCGTCTACACGGCTCTTTCCAGCGGTGGCATCATCGCCTTGGCCATCTGTGTGGATCCGTCCTGCCGTCCTTAGTTCGTCGTGGTCTTAAGGGTCTGCCTCGAGACGTGTCTTTAGATTGTCGGGGCTGTAAGTTAGGTAAATGATTCAGCTTCCTTATCCTCATAGTGAGGCGTGTCTCGGCGTCCTTTGATCTTGTTCATTCGGATGTTTGAGGTCCGGCTCCCTTCGTTTCGAAAGGGGGTCATCGATATTATATCATTTTTATAGATGATTTTTCTCGCCATACTTGGATATATTTCATGTCTTCTCGTAGTGAGGTTCTGTCTATCTATAAACAATTTGCCACTATGATCCATACACAGTTCTCCACTCCTATTCGTGTCTTTCGTGCTGATTCTGCTGGCGAGTACCTCTCTCGTTACCTGCGCAGCTTTCTTGCTGAGCAGGGCACTCTCTTCGATTCTCTTGTCACGGTGCTCATGCTCGAATGGTGTCACGGCGCAAGCATCGTCACCTCCTTGAGACGGCTCGTACTCTGATGATTGCCGCCTCTATTCCACCTCACTTTTGGGCCGAGGCTGTTTCCACTGCCACCTATCTCGTCAACATCCAGCCCTCTTCTGCCCTTCAGGGAGCGATCCCTGTTGAGCGTCTCTGTGGTCTTCTTCCTGACTACTCTACCCTTCATATGTTTGGCTGCGTTTGCTACGTTCTCCTTGCCCCTCGAGAACGCACCAAACTGACCGCTCAGTCTGTTGAGTGTGTCTTTCTGGGATACAGTGCCGAGCACAAGGGCTATCGGTGCTGGGATCCGCTTGGTCGTAGAGTGCGGGTTTCTCGGGATGTGACTTTTGACCGAGTCTCGTCCATTCTACCCACGTCCTGCCACTCCTTCGGTTTCCTCTGAGGAGTCTCTGTCCTTCTTGACCTTTCCAGATACTCCTATATCTGTTTTGCCCTTGTCCACCTGTCCCACTGAGTCTCCACATATTCCCCCTGTGGCCTCTCCGCCGTTGTCACCGCCTGTGTCGTCTCCTACGACTCCCCAGGCTCCTCCCACTACAGTACCTCCTCCTCTTATCTTCTACACTCGTCGACCTCGTATTGAGGATCTTCCAGATGAGCCATCTTCTTCTGATGTTCCCTCTTCTTCTGATGCTCCATCTTCCCGATGGGTCATCTTCTCCTCGCTACGCTCCGCGATCGCGATCGATTCGGCCTCCGCCGTTTTGCTTTTCTTTGGCGCAGCTACTCGTGAGCTTTGTCTCCTCACCGGGATGTCATTACTCACCCCAGAATGGCAGCTTGCCATGGCGAGGAGATTGCTTGCTCTTGAGCGTCTTGGTACTTGGGATCTTGTTCCTTGTCCATCCCATTCTCATCCCATCACATGTAAGTGGGTCTATAAGATTAAGACTCGCTCGATGGCTCTCTTGAGCGCTATAAGGCGCGTCTTGTTGCTCGTGGTTTCAGCGGGAGCATGGTGTTGACTCTGACGAGACTTTTGCTCCTGTGGCTCACATGACCACTGTTCGCACTCTTCTTTCGGTGGCGTCTGTTCGCCACTGGTCTGTTTTCTCGGCTTGATGTCAAGAATGCCTTTCTTAATGGTGAGTTGCGTGAGGAGGTCTACATCATCCGCCACCTGGGTACTCTGTTCCTGAGGGCATGGTGCATGCCGCCTTCGCCGCTCTCTATGGCCTTAAGCAAGCTCCTCGTGCTTGGTTTGAGCGCTTCTCCTCTGTGGTCACTGCTGCTGGCTTCTCAGCTAGTGATCATGATCCTGCGCTCTTTGTCCACACTTCGTCTCGTGGTCGGACTCTTCTTCTCTTGTATGTTGATGATATGATCATTACGGGAGATGATTCTGAGTACATTGCCTTTGTCAAGGCTCGTCTTAGTGAGCAGTTCCTTATGTCGGATCTTGGTCCTCTTAGCTACTTTCTTGGGATTGAGGTTACTTCCACTCCAGATGGTTTCTTTATGTCCCAAGAGAAATATATTCAGGATCTTCTTGATCGCGCCTCCCTCACTGATCAGCGTACTGTTGAGACTCCCATGGAGCTCAATGTTCACCTCCGACTCTCTGATGGTGAGCCTCTTTCTGATCCGACTCGCTATCGTCATCTTGTTGGGAGTCTTGTCTACCTTGCTGTTACTCGTCCGGATATCACTTATCCAGTTCATATTCTGAGTCAGTTTGTTTCAGCTCCCACTCAGGTCCACTACAGCCACCTCCTTCGAGTTCTGCGATATCTTCGCGGGACTATCTCTCGCCGTCTCTTCTTTCCACGTTCCAGCTCGTTCTGACTTCAGGCCTATTCGGATGCTACTTGGGCGGCGATCCCTCGATCGTCGGTCTATCTCTCGCCTTCTTGTGTTTTTCTTGGTGGTTCTCTCATTGCTGGAAGACGAAGAAACAGATCGCGGTGTCCGTTCGAGTGCAGAGGTGAGTTGCGAGCTATGGCTCTCTTGACAGCAGAGATTACTTGCTACGGTGGTTACTTGAGGATTTTGGTGTTTCACATTACACCGACCCCTCTCTTGTCGACAAAGACAGTGCTATCGGTATTGCTCGTGATCTGTGAAGCATGAACTTACCAAGCACATTGGTGTTGATGCTTCTTTCATGAGGACTTGTGTGCATGATCAGGTGATTACTCTTCATATGTGCCTTGAGCTTCGGATAGCGGATTTCTTCACGAAGGCCCGGACTCGAGCACAAAGACAATTCTACCTCTCCAAACTCGGTGTTGTTGATCCACCATGAGTTTGAGGGGGTGTTAGAGATATATGTATAGTTTGTTATTCCCCATTGTTATGAGGGTTCTTTGCATATTTGCCACTGTACTTTGTGTATATATACGGCCCATTGGCCTCATATGAATACATGCGCTATTCATAACACATATTAACTTCAGGCCTTCAGTAAACTACTTCAAGTAAATTAGTTGAAACAGATACTTCTAGCCTCTTAATTTAATTCGTCTTCTCTGTTGTCAGATACTTCCCACGTTGCTGGAGGGAAAATGCAGAAAAGCCGATTCCTTCAATGTGGCTTCATGATAGCAGCTTGATGCAGGGGCGAAGCTAGAGCACGAAGGACCCGAGTGCACACATAAGCCTGTTGGGCCATATATTCCATGCGTTATGCGCATATGGGCTAAGCTGCAAGCCGGGTGGTGCTTTTTTCCCTGATGCCGGTGCACTCGGCAAGCACAACGTGGCTTCGCCCCTGGCTTGATGGATGACGATGATATGATATAGAAGCATTTTGTTTCACCTTGTTATGTTTTGTTTTACCAAGATTTAAGAAGATTCTTCATCTAAAAAAAGATGCCTAAAGATACTTCCTGAATTCAAGGATCTGAGGCAAAGTGAAATGCTCAGCTCAATGCATTTTTACATTTATGAACAGCAGCATTGTTGAGTAATACTGATTATGTATGATCTCTGGCTCAGTGACATCTGCATTTCAAATTTCAAATGTTAGGACTCCTTGCTAATCCAGAGCGAATATGCATGCATAAATCTTCATTCCTCAAGCTTGTTTGTTTCTAGTTTTTACATGGCTTATGGCTGACCGTAATGTTTGCTGGCCTGACACGATACAATGCACTGACACAATACAATGCACTAACCTACTGGGATGAATGATCGTTGGCGCGTAATTCTTCTACATAGCAGATGGCTTTCTGTGCCGACGTGATCAGAGTGTTGTTTTTTTCACCAGTAAAGTATTGATCTGAGTTTGATTTGAGTTGAAAATGGACGGCCTTATCACCCTGAACATGAAGCTACTCCAGTGTGGACTCCTCATTCCTGAAGATATTCCTGAACGTGAAGTGTGCTGTACATCCTGCGGTGGATTTAGTCTGTAGAAGTCCTAGATGCGTTTCTGTGCCAAGATTAATATTCTCAACTTGGTCACTACCAAAATTTGGTCAAGGATTGATTGGCCGAGGATCGGTATGACAGTGAACTAAGATGCCAAATTTTTGCAATTGACCAAGGAGTAGCTAAATATGGCCAATGCAGTCAAATTTGGTGGTAGTTATTGGCTTCAAAACTTCAAATCAACCTCTCTCTCTGCGTTGAGGGTAGGTTTGCATGCGGCGCTTAAACTATTTTCTAGGTTGCTTAATTTTCTCCTTCAAAGAAAGAAGCACAAACAATGATTTCAGAAGAAAGAAGCTAATACTTCTCTCTAGAGGAAAGTGACAGATAATACTTGTAAGCGGGACAAGTCACCAATGCAACAAGTAGAATCACCAAGTTGTATACTTCAGGCAATCCCTGAAGAATTTGACATGGTACGGCGCACACAATTGAGTACCAATTCAGTAATCGAATTAACCGGCCAAGAACTGCAGATGCACATCAGCAGCATTATCTAATGTTAATTCTTTCGCATGCATGTCAACCTCCATGACAGCATCTGCATGGATGGGTTACCTGGCCGATCAATCTTCCGAAGCCGGCACGCCAAAAGTTAAATTCTACTTGAACTCTAGAGGCTGATGAAGGCATGCAAGAAACAGTCTTATGATGTCTAATTTTTTAATTTTGTACATTGTTAATCGTTTTAAAGTGTTGTTTAATTTCCCAAAATTATCTTCAGACAGTGAAAGCTAAAGCCAAACTGCCGAATCATAGAGACCTGTTCTTTGATTGGTTTGTTTTTATAATATTTTTGATCTTGCAGGTTTGCCAAGTGACTAGTTTTGATGAAGTCACTCCAATTGCGATGGTTTACAAAGCTGTAGTTTGATGATTTCTTCAGGTAGGGGAGTAGCTAGACAGTGTCTTGTTCTTGTTGCGTTGCTTCTTGTTTGGTCTTGATGATGTCCTTTGATTTGTTCTTTTAAGTTATTTGCCTACAGGTTGTAGTAGTAAGGCTAGTCACCATATCAGTGAACTCTTCAAATTTGTTCATAATCTATCCATGTCAAGCATGAAATCGACGTGGCTCTTATTGGTGAACTAGCTAAAAATATGTAATTAATTCCTTTATGTTCTTCTTGGCTTGTTACTTCTTTGATTTGGCACTTTTCTTCTGTTAAATAATTAGGTTAATTTGCTAAATGAACCTTTCTGGAACATTCTTTCGGTATAGATTATTCTATCCATGTTGTTCGGAAAAAGTATAAACGACAACAACTTATTTGGACTAACTTATTTGGAGGCATTATTTGTGGTTCAGGTAGATGTGTTGCTTACACTGGACTTGTTCTGCTCATGGTGGTTGTTCTTTGTTTTATTTTATTTGTTTATTTGTTTCTTAATGGCACAGTATTATTACTTAACTCACTCAAAGAATCAGTGTGTGCTGACAGCAGCTGCATACATATTTTGGCCACAATCTCTTTTGCCACGTCTGAATTTTTCTGCGTTGGCCATACATTGGCCTGGTCTACAATTTAACTAAGCTTGACCCAATTTGTCTCACACTTAGGGACAGTTTGTGTTGTGCTTCGAATTAAGCTAGTTAGAATAGAATCTATTATATTGTATAGGAAAAATCGAATTTTCAACTTTGAACTATGACATCGGTTCGTTGAAACGGTTTGCTTTTCAACCATAAACTATAAAATTGTCCAAATTAGAACCTCGAACTAACGAAACTGTTCACTTTACCCCATCGACCCAAATTAGGGTGGTTTGTTGCCAACATATCGTCCACTTGTGCAAATATAGTAAATTGGAATCCACCTCACATGTTCTTCTTCCTCATCTCTCTCTCTCTCTTAGGTTCCAAGAAATCTGTCCCCTCATCAAGATCGAATATAGCCGTGCTCGACTCGTCGGCAGTAAGGCCTCACTGCCAGCTTTGGGACCGGGTAGGAGAGAGGTGAGTGTAGCCAGGATCAATGGTGACGAGACCAGCGGTGATGACACAACCTGAGGAGGTTGGCAAGCAGCAATTTCTCCTCCTGGAGGTGCGTAAAAATGTAGAACACAGCAAGGACGTGTTATGTTGGTGAATCTTAACAGAGCTGGAGAAGGGAAATGCCTAATCCATCGTGCTACATTAATGGAAATAAAATAAGTTTTGGGATGTGTTTCAAATGAGGTGGAACGCCAAGTGACATGAGTAGATATTGAGGTAGCTCACCCATTTATGAGATCGACTCAGTGTGTCTCTACTAGAGCTTAGGGAGCCAATTTTAGTGTAGTGGCAGCGGTGACTTTGTGCAACACGGTTCATGACCAGGAGTGGCGACATAGGCGTCGGGATGCAAGCGTAGAGAGATTCCTGCTAGGCTACATATGGGAGGGAGCGGCCGAGCGGCTCTGCCATAGTGGGTGCACATTGTGTCTTTGGTTGGCAAGCTGTAGGTGCTATCTCGCTTTCAGGCTTGCAGCTATAGATCACACCAATAGATGGCAATGGCTGCAGGGTCTTGCTTGCTTAAAGTAGGGGATGATGGAGGCTAGCTAGAGTAGAGTATTGGGGCAGCTTTGGGTTGAAAACCGTAGCCTTTTACACGATACCAGCGAGGTCAGTGAGGGCGAGCCATGGTGTGGTTTGCAACGTGGCATATAGGGTGCAGCAAGCAGGAGGGAGAGAGAAGGGAGCTGGCATGTGGCCACAATGTGACGAGAGGCTCAAGGTGACGCGGACGGTTCGAGTTGATGGGGGTCCAATTCACCACAAAGAGCATTACGGCGGTGATGCGTCCACTGCCATCCCCTACATCTGTGTGTGTGTGCAGTTTGAAGGAAAAAGAAGGTGTGGTTTGAGGATGACGTGGATGTTAACGTGGAGTGGATGCACAAGGATGTTGATGTGGATGCACACGTGGGCGCCATGTATTATTAGCATGCCACACAAGCCAAAACCGTTGCCACGTCGGATAAAACCGGAATGGTTTCGAACGATGGGAGTGTTTTGCACAGAATTTAATAATTTAAGGTTCTAATTAAGACAATTTCATAGTTCAAGGTTGAAAAACGAACCGAAGACATAGTTTAAAGTTAAAAAGTGAACTTTTTCTTATTATATCTATTATCATTACTATTATAAAAGAACGAATTGGTGGTTGTACGTCCTTTCTCCTCTAACCACCCTATTTTCAACTTCTCATCACTCTTCACTTTTCAACTGATTAGATAGCCTTCTTTCATAGTATGATTCTCTATATATCCAATAAATTTCGTTGCAATGCACGAGCAGGTGACTAGTTATTATAAAAGAATGAGTTGGTGGTCGTATGTCCATTCTCTGCCAACCGCCTCATTCTTTTAACTTCTCACTACGCTCTACTTTTGAATCGAACAGAGCAATCTTTTTTCATAGCACGATTCTCTAAATATCTAATAAATTTCGTTGCAACGCACGGACATATGACTAGTATTATTAAATGATAGAGAAAGAAACCACCATGCTCGCTCCTAAGGGCAAGAAATTACTATATTAATTAGTGAAAAATGAGAAAGACTTACACCGCTTATTTTAGTAGGTCCAAGTTATAACGGTGTAGATCAATCAAATTTATACGAGTACTGTTATGGTTGTATAATAGATACAACTATGTCTTCAATAATGAGCATTAGAGTTGGATAACAAATATAACTCTATTTTCCAAATACAAGCAATATATTTTAGTATCTAACCACGTAATTGCACATGAAATTCATCTAATTTACCTATGCCAGTAAAGTTTTGCTGTTCCACAAAAGATACTTCTAAGTAGTCAGGGTAGCCATACGGTAGTCAGGGTTCATGGAAACGGAACGAGGCCCCTAAAACAGGATGGGGTCGGGTCTGGTTTTCAACGTAAACCAGCCAGCCAAAAAAGGCAAAACTGCCCCAGTATTCTGTTTTTGAATTTTAAATATTCTGAAAAAAATGATTTGAAGTGTGGGACATACTAGATTCAATTATAAGCTTAGTGGCAGAGAAGTTGAATACAAAGGAAGTTTATGGAGTGAACTGAATGAACCGAAATCCAAAAGCCAAACCGACCGTTTTTCTGATTTTTGGTGAAATAGAAGGCAAGGTTGCAGGTAATCCAGGGTTTCCAAACAAGTATATATAGATGCTAGCTGCTGCAGGTAGCTTTCCCCTTTCGCAGTTGCATCACAAAAAGGTTTATTTAAGAGTAACTAATTAAGTTGCATCATGAAATGATACACATGAACAACCATTCGAATAAGGCGTGTCAGCACGTAATGGATGTAATAACTACTTGGAAAGTTGCAACAACCAGATCCCATTTTACATAACACAAGGCGTATTTTAACCAGCGCCACGTAGTATTACAAGACCAAAAGAATGGAAAAAGAAATGATCACGATATCCTTGTTGGAATAAGAGAGAATAGACAGTGTTTACCTTAAATGTTGGAGAGAGGGGGAATCAAAGCAAAAGAGATAAGACATTATTAACACCTTATATTTAAAAACTAAATATATGATTTATATTTGAAATGGAGGGATCAATTTCCACTTGAGAACATGTTCATGTGATTTCTTATTTGGACACTAGTCATTTCGTGGATGCAGTTGTTGGACAATTAAACATGCTTGAATTGTCAGGTGCTTGTAACTCTAGTCTGACACACCCTAACAATCAGCAATTTTAGCATTACTTTTTTACTACACACAGCTGCCCTCTCACAATCTGTCGCTAATTAAAAAGAGTCCATTCGCATATATAATTAATGTTAAAAAGAATCCTTGGAATTTACTAGCCTTTAGCCCTACTCACATGGCAAATTATTAGCGTAAACAAATGAGTTCACGCTACTGAACATGACGCTTGTACCAACTATTAATGAGTAAACTCGCAAACCTACAACTTTAGTATCAAAAATATCATATAACTATAACTTTTAGAAGAAATTTCAGATAACTACATATTTAAGAGACAAAATCCTTAAGGAATTATAACTCATTACATTGCCATTGCACGACAACCTAGGCCCACTCACAACCACACAGAGCACAAACAGCAATGAAACAGACAACATGTGTTCTGGTGTGAGGATCCCTAGGCAAGATACACATGTGAGGTGGGGAAGGAGTTCGTGACTTAGGCCAGTCTCAATGGGGGTTTCAAAAGAGTTTCATTCTCATTTAATGCATGACACATCAGCAAATTTGCTGAGTTGGCAAGAAATTTATGAGGAGAGAGAGCAACAGAGTTTCATCAGGATGAAACCCATCCGTCCCGGTTACCAACACGATGAAACCGGTGAAACCCCATCGAGACCGGGTCGTTTCGTTCTCGAGCGCTCAGAGGATCTCTTTGTGCATTCATATATATGCGAATGTACTCATGAATATTGGATTAATTAATATATTTTATTTGACCATGATTATTTGTCGGCATGAGATATATTGTAGTTACCAAAGTGACTATGTTTAGTTTAGATATATTTTCAAACGGCTACATAGTTTACATGGCACATAGGATCACAACATCATGCATACATTAATTGCTGCAGACTTGTCTATGAAATGTGAAATGAAACCCCATCGAGAGATCCAGTTTCATTTCTCAATCCAAGTCTGCAAAGTCGACATGGCGATCTTGAAATCGGGAAATGAAACTCACCACCGAGACGGCCTTAGTTGGCAAGATAGGGGTTGGCGCCACCAGACACCGACCTTGGCACCACCCCGCCAGTGGAGAAATTTTTGTACGGATAACCCATTTTTTATTCGAAAATACAGAAATATACCCGCGACAAAATTTTTTACACAAATAGGCTCCAGTCGCCCAACCATTGGGTGACTAGAGCCTGTCGCCCAACCAAAAAACGACACGATTGCAATCGCCGAACCAACAAGCGACCGCAGCTAGCCGCCCTCCCATTGGGCGACTCGCATGCAGTCGCTCTATGGTAGGGCGACTGCATGGTGCCCCCGAAAGATTTTGTGAATTTTGTAGTTTAAACTAGTAAAAAATGTGGTACAGTTGTTTATGTTTATTGGATGTATAAGATGCGTAAAAAATTTTAGAAACTTTTTTTTTCGAAAGATTGACCGTAGAACTATCGTCACATACACTGTTAAGTGATATACGTTGAGAATTCGAGGACGAGAACTAGTATTTAATATTTGTTACATGACTTGATATAGAAATAATTTTCTATACGAAAAGAAGAGATAATAGCATTGTTTGAATTTAAATGAACTTTATAATATAACGCAGTAACATGCCGCGTATTTATCCATTACATGCATGACATACACCCCTCACTCCCCACCCTAAGGTGCTCCGTCACCGCGCCCGCGTCCTCCCATACGTCCCCGCTTGGCCGTCCTCCGGTGCAACGGATTACGAGGCAGGTGACGAGGTCCAAAAAGTAAAGCGATCGGTGGGTTTCGCACCGCGCTGCGCGCCGTGGAGTCGGTGCACCTCTGGCTGTGTGGCCTCCGGTGCACCGGGAGGCCATCGCGGAGAGAACCTCGGTCTTTGCGTCGGAGGACGCCGAGCGATCCTCGAAAAACTGGTCCACCTCGATGTGGCCCGGGGAGAAGCGTCCCTGCTGCTGGTAAGGACCTGAAATAGTAATATCGTTAGTTCATTGCATGTCATCTTAGGATAAAAACAAGATCGGACGATGCGTACTCGTAGATAGCGCCATGAAATCATCCGTGTGGAAGCCGGGGATGTACGTAGGAGGCCGTGACCAAGCAGAACTCCCTGGCTGCTCCGGGGGAGGTGGACGTGTCCACGTACTACCTCCGGAGTAGTGCCACGCTGGTCGGGTGGCACCGTGGTCGGGTGCACCGGGCGTGGTGTGGAGACCGCCGTAGCCTCGTGCGATGCGAGGTCGACGATACGTCTACACCGGCTTGCATCCGTCGCGCAAAGCTGACGGCCTCCTCGCGGGTCAACTCCCCACCTGTGCCCCACCTCTGCACTAGTGCGGAGGACTCCGACCACATCGCAACACCGACGTCAGCCTGGACAAAAAGACATAGAATGGTCCATCATCGAAACGATATTGCCATTTGAGAATTTTTGAAATTACAAGTTACATACCGCGATGTGAGCGTCGCGTGCGAAGTGCGCAGGGTATGCGTCTGTCGGTGCAGTGACGTGTGGGGCAGGTGGGTCAACGACATGTACCAACCTGGTACGAGTCCGCCCCAGTACGGATGAGGTACTCGCGTAGTCGGCTATGTCGTATGGCCGGTCCTCCTCCACGTGGTCATGCAGCGCATCCTCCCACTGCGCAATCCAGGGCTGCATCCTCCTGGACCATTCCGTGCCTTTTTTGACGCCCTTCGTGTTGTGCCTGTTTATGGAACCATTACGTAATGTAAGTACTTGCGATCACAATAGTAAGTACGCATACAAAAATATCGGCGATCACTTACGCGTGCACGCGCGACGGAATCGGCGCCCGACCGGTACAGAAGTGTTTGCCGCAGCCCAAATCGCCGCATGACTCGCCGGTGAGTAGTCCTCAACGTGATGCCGTGACACGAGCTTCCGGTGGTTAGCCGAAGTCGCACGCCAAAGATCGCGACGACCCGTCGTCGAGTACGGCCTGCATCGCCTCCTCGCGTAAGGCTCCCAGCGCACGTCGAGTCTGCGAGGTCGAATCGCTCCACGAAGGGTGGTGCGCCGCGTGCACGTGCGCGAACTGTACCTGCAAGAAAGGCAAATTGTTTAGTACGACGATCGTTAATAAGTTGACTATGATAAAATAAAACTCACTCGTCGACGACACCAAATAGAACCCATTGTCGGCCGGTCGATGTCTCCCCCCGGGTACATCTCGGCCCCGTAGGGACCCATGTCGTCTAGTACAGGTCGTCCGAGACTGAAGCGCTCGAACGACCACAACTGCAGCAGCAGGGGACGCATGACGGGAAGCGCGGTGCACGCGGTCCACGTGCTCGTCCAACAAATGTACCGCCAATCACCGTCATAACTGCAAAATTATCTAAATGTAAATTTGTACACTACATTTTCTACAATAATACATTAAAAATAGCATACAAAATTTCGACACAACAATTTTCTACATTTAAATTTTCTTCATTTAAATTTTGTAAACTGCATCTACATTTGAATGATCTACAATAAATTTCTAAAGTAAATTTTCCACAATAATGCATTACAAATATTATACAAAAACTATATTTTTCTACATTTAAATTTGTACATCTAAATTTGTAAACTTAAATTTAATGTTCTAAACTAAATTTTCTAAACTAAATATCTAAACTAATTTTCTAAACTAAATATCTAAACTAAATATCTAAACTAATTTTCTAAACTAAATTTCTAAACTAATTTTCTAAACTAAATTTCTAAACTAAATTTCTAAACTAAATTTAATGTTCTAAACTAAATTTTCTAAACTAAATATCTAAACTAAATATCTAAACTAAATTTCTAAACTAAATTTCTAAACTAAATTTCTAAACTAATTTTCTAAACTAAATATCTAAACTAAATTTAATGTTCTAAACTAAATTTAATGTTCTAAACTAAATTTTCTAAACTAAATATCTAAACTAAACATCTAAACTAAATTTCTAAACTAAATTTCTAAACTAAATTTCTAAACTAGATATCTAAACTAAATATCTAAACTAAATTTCTAAACTAAATATCTAAACTAAATATCTAAACTAATTTTCTAAACTAAATTTCTAAACTAAATTTCTAAACTAAATATCTAAACTAATTTTTTAAAGTAAATATCTAAACTAAATTTCTAAACTAATTTTCTAAACTAAATTTTCCAAACTAAATATCTCAACTAAATATCTCAACTAAATTTGTAAACTAAATATCTACACTAAATTTTCTAAACTAAATTTATCTAAACAAATTTTCTAAAATAAATTTTCTAAACTTAGAAAAATACCTGCAAATCCCGCGGCTTCTTCTCCTCTCTCTCTCTCCTTTTCTTCTTCCCTCTCCTCCCCCTCTCCTTCTCTTCTTCCCCTCTCCTCCTCTTCCTTCCTATCTTCAGCTTCTCTTCCTCGCGCGGCCGAGAGGAGATTGGCGAGCAGGCGTGGCGTGTGGGGAAGAAAAGAGGACGTGGCCGTCGGGCTGTATCACATGCATCCGCCCCGTTGGGCGATCGATTGTGTCATAACCGTTGGGCGATTGCATTTAATCGCCCAACGGGGAGGCGATCGCATTTAATCGCCCAACGGTTTCCAGATTCTTTATAAGTCACTTTTTGGTTGGGCGACAGGCTCTTGTCACCTAATGGTTGGGCGACTGGAGCCTATTTGTGTAAAAAATTTTGTCGCAGGTATATTTCTGTATTTTTGAATAAAAAATGGGTTATCCGTACAAAAAATTCGCCAGGTGGATGCCCGGTTCTTTGTTGTAACATCCTAAATTATGGATATTTAAAATTATAGAATTTTTAGAACTTTTTCTTGCATAGTGTTGTCGTTTGAATTTTTTTTCTGAATATGTATTTGAAACCTTTTGATTTTTGTGAAAAGCAAAATATAAATTATAAACCAATTTCAAAGCTAGCCTCACATTAGAGCTAAGCTTCTAAAATATGAATACCAATTAAAATAAAATAAAATTGGAAGTCAAAATCTGGAGGCAACTTAAATAACATCACATGCAAGGGAATATTGAATTTTGTGTACAAATGATTAAACCAAGAAATCATTCTTTTTATTCAATTAACATACAAAACTCGAGGTTGGAAATTCAAATTTCAATTGCAAACTTAAGTCTCAAAAATAATAGAAGTGCAATTTAGAATTTAAATTTCTAGAATTTGCAAATGCTACTCCTTTTCTTTCTTCTCCTTCTTCCTATCTCTTCCATGTGGGCCCACCTTTTTCTCTTTCTTCCCTCCCTCCTTCCTCCTCACTTGCGCACTATGCGCATGTCACCGCCGTGCGCCGCCTGCGCCATCTGCTCCTATCGCCTCCATCGCGCTCCCATGCTCTGCATCAACCGGACCCTTCCTCCTCCCCTGTCTTCTCCCTTCCTTCCTCCTCGTTTGCGTGCGCTGCGCTGACCAAGCCTAGCTTCACCGTGGCAATGTCACATCACCCTCATGACGTCACGCCATGCCTTGTCAAGCGCCACACGGAGACCATATTGCGCCTGTGCCCACGTTCAGCACATCACTTCGCCTGCGAATGCCATGCTCTACACCGCTCGCTCTCCACGACATCATGTTGCCCGTGCACGCCTGCCGAAAAGCACCTCCGCAGCCGCCATTACTTCATGGGAAGGGCTTCACTGATTCCTTGGCACTACAAGAAAACCCCTCTGAGGCGCTTTCATAGTAACGCACGCTGAAAGCGTTTCTACATGGACACGTAAAGACGCTTCTTGACATGACTTTTGAGCATATCAATGTGACACGACATTTGACACGCTTTCACCGTCAAAAGGCATCTAAAGACACTTTTAACATGATATTGAAAGCGCCTCACAATGACACGATGTTAGACACGCTTTTAATCGTTAATAGCATCTAGACATGTTGTTAGCGTATCATACAAGCGTCCATAGCCATCTAAAGATGCTTTTTGACATGATACTAAAAACGTCTCAAAATGACACGGAGTTAGACACGCTTTAAATCATCAATAGCATCTAGACACGTTGCAAAGCGTAACAAACAACTATCTGCATACATATTAAAAATATTTTTTGCTTTGATATTAGAAATATCTCAATATGACACGACATTTCAGATACTTTTGACCATCCATAGCATGTAGACACGTCGTAAAGCGTATCAAACAACCGGCACAGCCACTTCCAAATTTCCCGGTCATCCGAGGCATTCTCAATCGCGCCATCAATCCATCACGTCTCCACATGGACACATCCACTGCAGCTAATTAAGTTACCAATATTAGTGTGTTGTTTTTATTAAGTGTGATATTTTGTCTAATAAAATATCAGTTTATAAAGAAAAAGGTTTCTTAGTGTGGTGGTTTGGCCCTTTATTGCAACTTTATTTATATTTTTAATTAATTTAATAGGTAGGTCTCTAGTTCGAGTCCAACTTAATGCAACATTTTTTTTTATCTTTTTCAACTGTGGAATTAGAAGAAACAAACAAAACCTAGGACAATGAGTCCAATCGAAGAGATTGAATTCATACAACCATTGTGAGTGCTAACCATCAACCTATAAACCAATTTGTGAAGGTCATTAGGAAAAAATGCTAAAAACATTTATATGTCAATATCGTTTGGTGCAAAATGTTAAGATTTGTTTAATACTTTAAAATCTCGTTAAAATCTATTAGTAGGATTGTATACACAACTTTATATGTTAGTACGGATCCGAGTTTTGTTCGGTGTTAGCGGACAACAATACAATAAAATAGGCATAACTTTTGCATACCAAAGGCTTATTACAAGTTTGACTCCCAAAATTCGATTGTTTCATGCCTTTTGAGCCTTGCAAGTTTCAACACTGCATACTTGCCTGCTTTGCGAACACGTAGGTAATTTATACAGCTCGGACATATATATACCCTCATAAATTTAACCTAAGATAGCATAAAAACACACTTGTGGCCTAGCTCAACTATCAAATCTATGACTATTAGACTTTTATTGCTATGTTGTTATTGTCGACATTTACGTACAAATATTTGTCGACATGTGATTTTGATCGTATGATATATTCTTGAGTTTTGTTGTCTGCAGCGGGTGTGCATTATGCGGTGGGTTAACCGTTAGGTATTTTTATCCGCACGGATATAGGTCTGGGTAAATAATTTTACCCGTGTGTGGGTACGGGTATTGTACGGGTATTGTAGCAGGTAGATTTATATCTTATGAATAGCGAATGTAGGGTATGGGTATAATCAGGGCGGATCTACAGTAATTCAAGGATATTACGAATAGCCAAACGATGTACGTACTGCCTTCTATGATTTCTCATGTGCAGTACGAAATGAACTTTGGTGGTGAATTCCAATGGCATGCCAAAGAAGATGATGAGAGTCAAATGTGAAATTTTCAGCTCATTCGGAGAACGATCTCGCTTGTATAGGTTGATACAACCAAGCAGATGTATGCGTCTTGTCTTCTACGATTTCTCATGTACAATACAAAATGAACTTTGGCGAATTCCAATGGCATGCCAACGGTGCGATTGGAGCCAAACGTGAAATTTTTAGCTCATTGAGTAGGATCGCTTGCACATGCCCACATAGGTTGATATAGCCAAACGATATACGTCTGCCTTCTACGATTTCTCATGTACAGTACAAATGAACTTTGGCGTAATTCCAATGGCATATTAACGGCATGCATTGGAGCCAAACGTGAAATTTTCAGCTCATTCGAACTAAGTAGCATAATTTTATTTTAGCCTAATTTTATTTTTCTTCTCTTCTCATTTTTCCTTTTCCTTTTTTTCTTACCTCGGCCGACTCTCATTTTCCCCTCCTCTCCATCTCCTCGCTCGCCTCGCCAGTCCGGATCTTCCCCTCCTCCCGCCGCCTCCGCCTCCCTCTCCCGGCCGCCTCCTCCTCCCACCTCCCGCCTCCCCGCCGCCCCGGCCGCCTCCTCTCCGCCTCCGCCGCCTCCTCTCCCCGCCGCCTCGGCGCCTCCTCCTCCCCCCCGCCCGGCTGCCTCCTCCTCCCCCGCACGGGTCCCCGCCGCCCCTCCCTCCGGGCCTCCCGAGTCCCGCCTCCCCACCGCGCCCTCCCGGCCTCCCCACAGCCCCTCCCAGCCACCTCCTCCCCACCTCCCCGCGCCGCCTCCTCCTCTCCCCACCTCCCCGCCGCCTCCTCCTCTCCCCACCTCCCGGGCGGCCGGCCCTCCCTCCTCCCCACCGCGCCTCCCTCCCTCCCGGCCTCCCCACCACCTCCTCCTCCCCACCTCCCCGCCGCCGCCGCCTCCTTCTCCCCACCTACCCCGCCGCCTCGGCTGCCTCCCCCTCCCACGCTTCCCGCCAATTGCAGTGCAAAAATTAACTTGCCGCCTATTGTATTACTAATTACTTTCATTTGCCGCCAATCGTCCCTATGTCCTCAGAAAATAGCCAAACTGCCGATTAATCTACCTCTCCCTCTCGTAGAAATTTCCCCATCTGTTCCATCTCCTAGATCCAGGGGCCCTCTACGGCACCAAAATATAACAACCTCCCAATCCTTGACGCCGACACATCAACCGCCTAATTCTTGGCCGCTCCTCCGACGGCACAGGCCATCCACCGGTCGTCGTCGCTCTTGTCCATGCCGCTGTGATCTTCACGAACTCCGGCTGTGCCGCAAAGGGTGGACATCTTCCCTTCTCGTCATTGCCGTAGTGCCGTCCACATCTGCCATCGGTGAGCACACTTCGCCTTCGTTCCCTCTTCATCTACCTGTGAGAGAGGTACTGGGGGTCGATCTTTGGTGAGCCTAACATCTTTACCTCTGCATTGCGGTGGCCCTGTGAGAGAGAGGGCCGAAGGAAGAGGGGGGTCAACATGATGCTTTGCCACGGGCGGGTGTGTGAATTTAGTTAGGTTGCAGGTCTGCTTGTTGCTTCTTTAAATGCTTGTGCCCATCATCTACGTCACTGCTGCTTGGTTTGGGATTTTGTGGAGACTCGTTCTGCATGTTCCATTTCATCATTTGAATCTCGCAATTTTGGGTGGTCAAAAGTAGTTACTTGTAATGGCATCAAACACTGAGTTCTTGCAGAAATTGAACGTAGTGGTAGGTTCAGATGCTTAGTCTTTGAGGACTCTGATTTGGTGACTGCAATATTGAGAGTAGCACTCTGCCTGAATTGAAGACCGACTATTAGTATTAATATGCACAAATAATTTCATCTGTCCACATTGGTAATGCTAGAAAATATTCAGTGTTGATCTGTCCGAAGCATCAAAAAATTAGATTTTGTGCTATCTCTATCTACTATTTCTATCTGCAACGTGGCCCTAATTATGTTGCTCAGATTTTGTGCTTGCCCCTAATGTTTCCATTACTAAGCATCAAACAATTTTGAGGATTGGAATGTTTCTGCTGCAAATGTAGGCTGTTAAGTGCTAATTAGTAAGGACACTGTGCGAAATTTTTAGGATTTCATGTATCTGCAACATACCGTCGCTGAATTCATACTTATTGCTACACACTTAAAAGTTACAATCATGAGTGAATAGCCAGCTCTTTATAAATAATGTTACCATTTTAAAGCTATGTAATACTAATTGCATTTTTTTGTGATGCCTTTTACCTTCCTACTTGTACAATACATATTTTTGAATGGTATGTATGATCAAATCCAAGTCTAAATTTACACAACAGCTTGAGTCAAGCAATAGGCTTTAGTTTTCCTTACCCTCAAGTTAATATGTTTCACAATCTGTGCAACAAATTAAATAGTTGTATTTTCACAATCTGGACACACTGATGGTCTACTCATGCACTCGCCAAAAAAATAGTGTAGAAATCTTATCGTCCTTTCTCTGTTACAATGAATTGCTATGCCTTATTTCCTCATTCTCAGAAGCAGATATTGCAATGCATTTTCTGAAATCCAACACATTAATTACTCTGTAGCCTGCTAATGTTGGTCAAAAGTAGTTACTTGTAATGGCATCTTCCACAGATTTGCGACGTGGAAGGCATAGGGGAATGTTAAGCTGTTTTCCCCACCGTGTCCATCTCTGTTTGTTTCTTGGTTGCATGCCTAGTAGGCTGCAATTGTTTCTAATCTTAGATCGAGTATGCAGCCGATGCTGCTGATCCATTCTGTAGTTTTAATTCAAAGTTGACATCAAGTTTACCTTTACGAATCAATCTGCTGCTTCCTGGCTTGTGATAATGTAGATGCAAACTGAATTTCCTTTCTCCTATAGATTGGAGATTAGTAGCTATGGTTGGCCAATTTTAAATATCGTGCTGGGGTTACATTAAGTCAATCCCTTATTTCTTAGTTGTCATTGGAGTATGTTATGCTGTTGTGAACATGTCTGATGCCGCAGGTTGCTTTCCAGAAAATAATCTCATATCATCTTGCTAGTGTTTTGGTGACCTCTTAGTTGTCATTAGAGTATGTCATGCTGTTGTTTTCTGACCTGTCAACTGAGTGTTTTGGTGACTATATATTGGTCTAATAATGAATAACATCCTGTGCCTGCATTGTATAAATATATTGTGAGACATCAAACACTGAGTTCTTGCAGGAATTGAACGTAGTGGTAGGTTCAGATGCTTAGTCTTTGAGGACTCTGATTTGGTGAATGCAATATTGAGAGTAGCACTCTGCCTGAATTGAAGACCAACTATGAGTATTAATATGCACAAATAATTTCATCCGTCCACATTGGTCATGCTAGATAATATTCAGTGTTGATCTGTCTGAAGCATCAAAAAATTAGATTTTGTGCTATCTCTTTCTTCTATTTCTATCGGCAACGTGGCCCTAATTATGTAGCTCAGATTTTGTGCTTGCCCATAATGTTACCATTACTGAAGCATCAAACAATTTTGAGGATTGGAACGTTTCTGTTGCAAATTTAGGCTGCTAAGTGCTAATTAGTAAGGACACTGCGGGAAGTGCTTTAGTTTTCCTTACCCTCAAATTAATATGTTTCACAATCTGTGCAACAAATTAAATAGTTGTATTTTCACAATCCTTACCCAGAATTGTAGTCAAGTCAACAAGGATTTTGTCCGGTCATCGTTACCACGTGAGCCAATGGTTGCAAAGGTATGTTAGAAATGTCTATTGCATCAAAAACTGAAATCTAATTAACTAAGAATATTCAGAGTCGAATGGTTTAGAAGTGAGGCTTTAGATAGATTAGACTTTTAGATCAGTATTTCACCCATGGATACATATCGTTATGTTTCCTTGCAAGTCAATAAATCTTGAGAATATTATATAATAATGTTACCTACCTTGCAATATATCTTTTCACATGGTGTTGCTTTACTATAATTTGATTTTATTTTATTGGTGATTTCATTTAGGAGCATTATATTTCTATTCCTAGCTAATTATAAGTTGTTTTTAATTAAGTGTAGCCCATTGTTACATTTCCTTCCGAGTGTTGCTACTACTCTGAATATGATATTTTTTTGGAGGGAATCTGAATGTGAGATTTAGTTTACAGTCTTGCTGCAACTCCCAATATGAAGTTGAAAACAATAATCTGCGCTAAATTTATGGAATATTTGTGTTCATTGGCTATAGGCTTGCTAGAGTTTTCTTGCATGAACTGAAATCTCCAATATGCAATATGGTCTGAGATGTGCTAACATTATGAAATATCCAGTCATGTACATCTATTTTGATTATCGAAATCTAAATTGAGTGGTAGATAACCCATGTTACATGTCACAAACCGAGAGTTCAACTATGACTGCAGTGGCACATATTGAGAATCGAGGTCAAGCGGATAAGGGTTCTAAAGGCCTAACTTTACCACGTGGTAGCATAATGACCAACATGGTATGTCTATGTTCCTATTACTGTAACCCTTCATATAGATAGTATGGCTGAACTTGCTAGATCGATGATATGCTTTGATTGTGTCTACTGCAGAGATCTCAAAGAATTAAAGCTCCAGCTCATAATCAATCAGGATCGGTATGTACTTGTTTCCCCTGTTGTTTCGAAGCTAAATTAGTTACAAGTTTGAAGATCATAGCTTTATGTTTTACAAAATGATAGAGCCAAGTGGAAGTCTATCTTTTTTCACTAAGAAACAAATGTAAAGTCGTGGCCAAAGGAAAGTTAGTGACTACCGACAGCACTCGAAATATTGGTGGCACCATGCTTGGGAAAGAATTTGTTGGGTTTTATGTTGATGCCCTTGAAAATAATGGCAATGGAAACAATGGAGATGAGATGTTACCTAGACCACTCTATTCTATGAAAACTATGAGAGATGCTATTGGCTTTATTGTTGCTTGGCCCCGTTCACATGTAAGTTTTCTCTTATATTAACCAAATGCTTTACAGTTTTGTAATTTCCTAAAATTGTACTATCCCTCTAAACACATGTCTCATTGTAGGTTAAAAGACTTAAGAGTTCAACTCAAACCTGCACAACCTTGGTATGTTTTGTTCTTCAAGTGCTAGATCCGTTTGATTATAATTCATGTGCGTTAACTTAATCTCCTCTTATTTTGCAGCATGATGGAAACATGTAACTTGATGTGGATGGAAAGACAAGCTACAAGTTTCAGAGTGAACAAGATAGATTTTAGATGTTAGAGAAAAAATATGGATATTTGTACGATATTGCCACTTTTCCTATGCTTCTTTATGAATATGGTTTGTCTTTGAGAGTGCACTTTAATGAGTTATTAATCAGTATCTTGTTTTGTAAAGACAAAATGGATTTTTCAATGCAATGCCTTCATGATTCACTTTCTCATTATCTAATCATGCAAATTCATTTGTCCAAATTTGTAAACAATGTCTCTTTATTTCTAGTATGTAAGAAGGCGTTACTATAAATGTGCCTATATTAATAGACACGCTATAAAGATGCATCAATATCCATATTTTTGATATGATGTTATAAAACATTACTATACAACGTTTCTATATTAGTAGAATGAAATATAAATGTATGTATAAAATTGTCTCTATATTTCTTGAAACGCAAAATGGTGTTACTATACAATGTATCTATATTGTTAGACACACAATATAAATGTATCTACTGAACCGTCTCTATACTTCTTAATACACAATACGACGTCATTACACAATGTTACTACATTAGTACAAACATAATATAAATGTATATATGAGAACGTCTCTACATTTCTTAACACGTAATGAAGCGCTGCTATATAACGTAACTACATAAATAGACACGTTATATAAATGTATCTATAAAAGTGTATCAATATGCGTAGGCATGCAACTAACGTCTCTACAAAATGTCTTTTTATCTCCTTGATACGTTTAGAGAACTCGTTTCTACAAGTCCTGACACGGTCCATGCGAAGACGCTTCAAACACGCTTTATAAAACGTGCCTACAATCTTGTAGAGATGAAATAAAGCGTGTCTAACGTATAAATAAAGCGTCACTACAGGGGATTTCTAGTAGTGTGGGGAAGCACTCTTGTAACCCCCCTAGATCCCTACGTTGTCAATTTGAGCTCTCGCCCACTCCAACTCACCACCATCGTTGACCCTCGGGCACCAACGTAGGCTCACGTCGCCGGAGCTGCTCGCCGCACCTCCACCTCTGCAGCCAGCTTGGTAGGTTCACTACCACCCTCTCTTGCTCATGCTCTCTATTTATCCCCACTCCCATCATGGCACCACCACCTCTTTCCGCCCTCGCCACCGCAGCTCAAGCCACCGCCTGCCGACATGCGCCGTCCCGGCCACGCCACTTCCTCCACTAGCTTCCTTGCCTCCTCGGGATCCCGATTTGCCGACCTGCCTGTCCCTCTAGCCACCACCCGCCGGCTCCACCGCCACCCACCCGGTGCCTTTCCCTGTCTTGGCTGCCTTACTCCCTGCTTTCCCCCTTTTCATCCAATTCCATTTTCAAATAGAAAGTAAATTAAGAAAACCAAAATAATTAACTAGGATACACACACAAGGATATAGAGATATAGTATTAAGTGATACAAGATTCAACCATATAAAATGTAAATTGCCATTTCCATATCTCAAAAAGCAAAGAGTTTTCTTTTGATTAATGGATAAATAATTAAAATAAAATAATTTAATTAGCGAGCCACTAATATTAGACCAAAAATACATCATTTAAATTAAGGATTGCCATGCATATAAGTAAGCAAGTCTCAAACACAATTAGTATGCAATTGAAAGTTATTTTAAATCCAAGTAAGACATTGTTTACGTATGTATTTGAGTATCATAAGAATCTTAGATAAAAGGGCGAATGAGTTAGGATAAGGCAAATAACCGATATGTCACTACAATTAAATTAAGATACATGCTTAAAAGAAAAGAATATTACAATATAGTTATTGATGCTGCAACTAATAACCTAGGTCACCCAGGTTGAATAATTGCCAGTAAGACTAAAGAAAACAATTAACATGTGCTAGGATTTAAATTAAAGTATCCACATTTACTAACGATCTTTGTTGGAGGATAGGTTAAGCTATGTAAAGATAATTACATAGTTTCTATGGCTCAAAAATCATAAGGAACCCTTGTTCAAATAATACTTAAACAATTCAGGTAATTAGTTAAAAATAACAAGGCCAGTAACAATTATAAGTAATAGAAATTCTTTAAAGAACCTTAAAATGTGATTAGCATGCCCCAAGTCAACTGCGAGAAGATGAAATATAGTTTTAGTCAAAACATCGGTGTAGAGTGGGGTATAACCAAAATTACAATTATTGTTTAATCGCGAACATGCCAAGTTGTGAAGAAAAGTCCAGAACAGTGATGGGTTAGGAATCTACAGGTAAAAGAGCGGATCGTTAGCGCTTAACCAATATATACTCAATACTCCAGTAAACTCAAACACGTGTTCATAGGTCTAACCTGACTCATGGAACTTTCCTAATAAATATAAAATAAAATAATAAAAAGAGGTTATTAAATTAAAAAGATCAAGTCATGGTATTATATAGTCAGCTATACCTAGCCATATTTGAACCCGAAGCAGAATATTCCCATGAATAATCCTCTTGGCATGAACCTTCCTTGATATCCGTCTCATCAGATTTCCCTCCGTCATTCCTCGCTCCACTCAAACCTCATTTGATTCCAAAAATGATCCGTGCCTAATAAACCTTGGGTCAAATCACCCATTAACTCATAAGAAAGCTACATTAAGTTTATTTGGACCTTTTGAATTATTTGCATTTATTTGGATTCAGTTGCTTAGCACGTAATTAGAAATTGGAGTATTAAAGATTCAATAGATTAAGCGAGACCAAGATCTAGATAAAGATGAAGACCAAGAGCTCAAGACCATCAAGTGAGAAAACTTTGAGTGAGCTTAAGACTGTGGTAAACCGTGCAAGGCGAGTTAATACTTTGATCATGTTGAACCTACAATTTATGCAATCTATTTTTGTTTAAATTATCAAATTGCATGCCGTTATTTTATATGCAAATGATTATTTTAAGATTCTTGTTATATGCCTATTATTTATCTTATGAGTGAACATTTGAGCATTCGAGCCTTATCGCCTAGGAAAACTATAATAGTAACTTTTGAAAATAAGTCTACATTTATACGCTCCGCTTAGTCTTGCTTAGATACTGAGGGCATTAACTTGCCCTAGCATCATTTCAACATGAAACTTGGTTTGGGCAGTCATTGATGGAAGGTGGTGGTATGTTGTAACACGATATTTTATGCTCCCAAAACCTCAAATTCCTTAACTATCTGGGTGGATAGTTCAGGGGTGTGTTGTAGTGAACACACGAGAGTGTGGAGTGTGGTAGAACCGCCCAGATAACCCTAAGAATTGAATCTTGTGATGACCTCTCAGTGTAAAATAGTACAACCACAAGTTGGCAAAGTGTAGGTAGGGCTAACTAATTTGCATTAACCCAGTGTGGTTATGTGAAGGTGTGCAAAGGGAAGAATGGTCTCATCCTCGCTTTGGCGTGACACTCAAGAGGGAAACTTCTCGAGGGATGGTCGCATCCTACGAAAGAAAGAACTTAGCGGGCGTAACCACACTAGGAAAATGCATTGTAACAGCCTTGTTATGATTACTCAGTCACACGCCTATGGAAGCATGTAATGGCTGACATTGTGAGATAATTATATCTTGTGGGTAAAGTGTACAACCTCTATAGAGTAAAAACTATCCAAATAGTCGTGCCTATAGTCAAGGGTAGACATGGGAACTTAATCAGATATAGTTCTATTTCGAAAACTTTGTGGGTGGGATTAGAAAAGTGGCGGGCTATGAAAAGCCCTGATTTGTGTTGTCCTAGGTGTCGCCCCAGTGATAAGGTAAGCGGTTATAACACTAAAAGGTTAGCATATAGTGCAGGAGCCATGGAACAGTGGATGTAATCTGTGCTATTATTATTACTGCATTCTTTTACCCAAATATTATGTTTAGTTCAAATTGCTAGGTCTTAGAAAATTTCTATGTATCGTATTTTAAATGGAATTTATGGCAAATAAAATAACTGAGCCTCCTTTGATAAGCCATGCATGTTAACTATTTGCATCATGTGTATTAGCTCATGAGCATGGTGGTTTGTGCTCACCCTTGCTTACTTAATTAATCCAGAATTAGGAGAGTGAGATCACTACACCTTAGGATGCAACTAGTAAAGAAGATGAAGAGACTAAGAACTAGGTTGAGAACTCCAATTGGCTGCCTGTGGGCTTGTCCTGAGGGTCCCACCTATGTGTTTCGTTTCTGCTACTGCATTTTATTGATTTTGGCCTGATCTACCCATGTGTAAGTCTACTATTATATTTATGCTTCTACATGATATATACTTTTGATGTTCAGTACTATATCTGTAAGCACTATCTATTAATCTAGAGAATAGGGCGATGGAATCACATATGATTCTGGATTGTCAAATCCGGGTCCGACATCTGTGTACAACATTTCTATGCAATTTGGTAATTTTTGGTCTCCTAAATCTTGCATTTCTTTACTTTCTTCCTTGTCCTTTTCTTATATAAACTTCCGATACTTTGAATTCTCTCCAAAATTGCATAATTCCCAATTTTCCTACACAACACGTGAAATACAACACATCTCAATATTTGTTAGTTGCCAAGTGGCATGATTATCCACAATTATCGCACATAACATGACAATGTAGGCACATTGATAAAAGCATAAAATGAGCATCAACAACACCCCCACACTTAGACTTTTACTCATTCTCAAGCAAATCTTACCTCAAAGATCGGGTTAGCGCTGAAACTCAATATGATCATGACTAAGATCGATAACATAGTAAACACAATTCAAAGTTTTCAAATTAAGTTAGTTAAATCCCAATAAAACATATCAAGAATCCTACTGCTATAAATGGGGAACAAACAACTCGAGATATCAACCTTTCCACCACAAGTCAATTGTCCAACTAACCAAGCAAGTCAATCCTTTTCAAATCATCCACCAGAACTTTTCATGTAGGTAAAAATTACCGTCCAAGATGAAGATTTACAACAACTCTTCTTTAACAAAGAATCCTCACCAAAGCCAAAGACTTTCCCTACTTCTCACAAAACATTATGAAGCCTTCTATGTGGAGTTTGGTGGGTAACAAACAAAACCAGTGTCCACGTACTATTAAATCAAATAAGCATCCAACAAAGAATTACGGGGTCTTGTCAAAAGGCCATTGGAAAATAATGATAATATCAAGGTGGGGAGATAAATAAACACGTGCTTTGTAAGGTGGAAGTTTGCAAGTGGCAAAAAGTGATCCCAGGGCACAGATGCAGTCCCTGTTATTGGATTGCATAAGAGGGGCCAAAAGTGTTTCAAGCCAAGATGAATGTAACATCCTAAATTTTAGGGAGTTCAAAAACGAGTAAAATTTAAAACTTTTACATGCATCTTATCTCCTTGGCTTTTGATTAGAGTTCCTTTGGAAAGATAACTTGTAAATACAAATTTTGGAAAAGAAATGCACAATAGATAGAATTCAATTTGAATTCAAAATCGAATCTAAAATGATGATCCATAAAGTAGCATAGGAAGAGTTTAGAGTATAAACCAACTCAGAAACACAAAAATAAGTTCATGGTTCTGGAAATAAAAGGTTGAACATTTTTTAACATGTTTCTCAAATTTTCCAAAACAAAATAGTGACTTTCTAATGAAATAGTGACCTTTTATAGAATTTTTGAGTAAAATATAAGAGATATAAATATAAAAAAAATTGCACAATACTCTAAACCATTCTTGAAGCTCCCACAAATATTTTAATAATTTTTTAAGCTTGTTTACTATGTAAAAAAATTATCAAATCTCTCAGCTGAGAAAATATGCTTTCTTCACTTAACCCTTTCCACTTTCCATCTCGTGATGGCGTATTTTTGAAAATACATCTCCTCTCTATTTACTTAAAACCTAACATTGATGAGTGGGACCAGACCCCACTAGTCAGGATGTCGCTCCTTCCCTCGCTGACGTGTCGGGCCTGTGCATCATTTGTCTTCATCCACCTCGCACCCGTGTTAGCTCCACCATGGTAGTGCAACTGGATTTTCATGCTACACCCACAGCTTTTGGCATGCTGCCCACACCTACTTGTCGCATTGCCACGCTGAGTCCCCATTCTTGTCTTCTTCTATGCGTCATGCTCCACAAAGAAGAAATTGAGCCGCTATCTTATCGAGCTCGCGAGAACTCACGAGCCACTCTTGGCTATCTCGTGCCTACAAAGCACTCTCGACCACATCATAGTCTTCCCCATCTCACCCTCATCTCATTTCCATGAGAATTCGAGCTTCTAGCTCCTCGTTTCATCATGAAACATGCTTTTCTTCCTCAAGACCGGCAAGTGCACCCGTCATAGCCTTCATGGTGGCATCGTCGTTCCCAGCTCTCCAATGAGCGTCTCACATTTCTAACTATGTCACTTTTTGTTCCACATCTTGTAGAGTATTTCCCCTCAATTAATTTCAAGATTCATACAAACATTCATCGAAATTGAGCTGTCTTCCTTGGGTCTGGCTAGAACAGCCACCGATGATGACGTTGCCTCTCTGGTGAGACCTAGCCTGATTCCTCTCCCTAAGAGCTTCCTTGACTCTCCCTTGAGCTAATGCTCCCTCATTCGCAGCTCTCCCTCACCGTGGAGCTTCCTCACCATGAGCACCTCCCCGCCGTTGCTGCTCCTCGTCATTTGATCACTCCAGTGCCCCTTTGTCATCACTAACCTCCTCGGTAAACTCCTGATAGTCCATAGATGTTGTGTGCAAGTTAGATTTGGGAATACCCCATTGTTGCCTAGCTTTCGACGTAGCCATCCATGGTGCTACCACAGAAGCATGGCACCGGTGAAGCTCCAGCAACCATATGTCCCTGTGCTTTCCTTGTAGCATCATCTAGCCTCCCTGGAGCTACACAATCACCCAGTCACCCTCTTCTACACTCCTTCACTAGCCTTGGTGCACACCCGAGACCCTCCGCCACATCACCACATAGCACTGCCACCTCCGTCCACCATTTTGGTGGTTGCCACTACCAAAAGATGCGCTGTGGCACCACCATTCCGTTTTGCCCATGTCAAAGCTAAGCCATCACCCCCTAGCCACTGGTGAGCTCACTAGTGAGCTCAGTTGAGCCAAGCTCCTCTGTTCCCCTCTCTCTGACTTGTGGGGTCCACCAGTTAGAAGGATAAGTAAAAATGATTAAAGAGTTAATTAAGTTAATCAGGAAACTAATGCAGTATGACATGTGACCCCAATTAATTAGTTAGCTGAAATTATATTTAAAACCATGTTTACAATTTGATAGTATGATATGTAGGACCCACATATAACAGAGGAAATTAGCACTAATGGCATATGTGAACATAATAAGTCTATGACAAGTGGGCCTAGTTAAAATCAATTAAGAAATTTTAATTAAACTGAAAACTAAAATATGAGTCACTAACATATGGGACCCACTGCAAATTAATAAATAAAACATGATTTATAGCTCAGTGAGACTAACATGCATGGCTCACATGTAAGAAATATCAGAAAAATAAAATAGGAAAAGCCACTTCTAGTTATGTGAAAGCTTGCTTTGTCTATTGGAAAGTGTATTTTTATATATTATGCCTTCGACGTCGTCACTTTTATTATTTTTTGGAATTTATAAACTGAATAAAATTCAAATTGCCATAACTTTTGTATATAAACTTAAAATTAAGTTATTTTTATCTCCAAATTTTTATAAAATCATGGTCTATCAAATATGCAAAAATATTTTAATTTGGTCTCTATTTGAATTTATTTAGCACTTTTTGTGCTCATTTGGATTTCACTGAATAGATACCATCACGCCAAACAATTTTGAGAACACTTCTAAACCATTATCTGAGCAACCAGAGCAAGGCAAGTACCCCTTTTGACCTTGTTTGCAAAATCTACTATTGCGAGACCCTGTGGAGGTCATCCCATGTTTATGATGAGTAATTGACATCGCTTTAGGTAAGTCGAGTTTGGTTTGGGTGGTTTGGACCTTGACGTTGCGTGGTGCAACGGGCTCGGTCGGTCTTGGTCAGACTTTGTCGTATGGGATTAGGATACCTATTCTGTGCTTCGACAGGTTTGGACTTCATATTTGATGAGTATGATGTTATTTACGCTTTCATGTATCGAGCGGTGCTATGTGATGTGTTTCTTGTCTGTGTGGTTGCAGGACGTCGAGGCGGAGTCGTGGCGAGACACGGTGGACCGGACTAGGCGCAGGTGGCGGTGAGGTCAGAACGATCAGGATGTGTCGAAGACGACGTGGACTCGAGGTGATTGCGAGGCGTGCGAGGCAAGGAGCGCGGAAGCTTCCCGGAAGGTGCAGGAGGGGCGAATCGGGAATTTTGCAAGGCTGCACAAGCGGGAGCGGGCTCCGTTGGATTTAGCGGGCGTAACAGGGCGGAGACCCGTTAGCCGTAGGCTATAAATACTTGTGAGGGGCTGCATGCCCATACATGGATTTTGGAGGGAATTAGGGTTAGCTCTAGTCAAAAGAGGCTTTAGAGGTTGGTTTTCTCTTTTGCTCTTTAGTTGGTAGGGCTCTTTAGTGGTTAAGAGCAGGGAGAGGGTAGAGGTTCTGAACCCCCATCGATGCATTCTTGAGTCTTCTCTCTAGGATAGTATGTAGGGCTTGTAGTCTTGAATTGGGATAAGGAGATGAGGGATTGAGAGACTTGTAATCAAACTTCTTGTTCTAATGTCCAGGCGTATGGGGACGTAGTTCTTTGTATCTCTTGTTTTCCAGGAATGAAAAATCTGAAGTTCATGTCTCCTGTTCATGCTCTCTGCCCTTCGTTCTTTTTGATGATTTCTTGATTTTCGTTGTTTTGTGTTCTTGCTTGCTGGAGAGTGCCAAAATGGATTGCTATGATATGGGAGATGCTCAAAAGCCATTTGGCTAGCCAAACCTAAGAGCAAACCACTTGTGATTTCAGTTTTTCATTCTTAGGCTCCTCTGTTCTTCATTTTTGGTTTCTAGGGTTTGAGCAAGATTTTGTTTCCCTCAACGAGATGGCTTGAAATTTGGCATGTAAAGCCCAGGTGCTATTAACTTGCTATCCTCAAGGTTTCATGGCCAAAGGATCAGTGGTTGAATGGGAATTTGATTTTTGTTGGAAGCCTTTGGTAGTTTTCAGGTTTTTGTCAATCTCTGAATTTCTTGCTCTTATGTTGAAATCTTTGCAATCCAAAGGTCTCAGGGCTATTTGGAACATATTCTTGAGTTTCTAGTCTAAGGAGATCATTTCCTTTTTCCTAATTTCTCTGTTTTGTGCATTCTCTGATTTCTGTCTGAAACCCCTCTTTAGGCCAAACTGAAGTTCAGTCTTTAGTTTTATGCATTGCATTCCTTTTTGCTGTTTTGACTGCAGCCCGCATCTTCTAGCTGCCAGAAACTTTCAGTTTTTAGTCCGTTTAATCTCTCTTGCAGTCCTACTTCTTGAGATCGGCTCTCTGCAGTTTACTTCAAGCCCTTGGCAGCAAGAACTGAGTGTTCGGCAGTATGTTAATGCAGTTTGTCTCGTCATTACTGCCTCTTGCTCTTTTGGTTCTCAAGTAAAATCCTGGGGCAACTTTCATTCTCTGCCGATTTCTTATTTCTCTTCTAGTTGGCCTTCACGGGTAGCTTTTTCCTTTGCTTGCAGCCAGCAAGATCCAATGACAAGAAGTAGCTAATTTTTTTTGTTTTGGTGCTGTCTTTGACCATTTTGCATGCAGTCCAAACGGCATTATTTTCAGTTGAAATTTTTACTAGTTAATCTCTGATTTATGCTGATGTTTTTAGTATCGCATGCGTTCCAGATTTCAGCAAAATTAATTTTAATTTTCTGTGAGTTGCTTTGTTTTGCATCTTTTTGAAAAATCAGTGTTCGATTTCTCGGGGGCGATTTTGAAGCGAGCGACATTCACGCCCCTCTGTCGCCATTTCGGTCCTACAACTATGCATGCATGTATGTTTCACTAAATTCGCTACATTTGTGTGTAACGGTAATTATATCCACTTGTATTAATCAAACCTCCATATAAATTTGATATCCTTACTATTGTAGTCTTTAGGACATAGTTTAGACAGTAGCTAATGTCAAATTGGGCATATTACATTGAGTATATGGTCTAGATGCTTAGCCATGCACTAGTTTACACTAAGTTTGATTCCTTCGGAAAAAACTTGCATGTGGTTATGGGTGATTTTGAAATGTTAGACCAAAGAAGGAACCTTTGCTAGTTCAGTATAAAATAAAATGAAAAACCTAGATTTAGCCGCAGACAGGTTATATAATAAACTGTAAAATATGACAAGGTATCTCGCATGTAGATATGGGGAGATTCTCATCTAGGTCAATTAAGGACTAAACACTATTTCCGCACATCTAAGCGTAACTGTACAATCACATGTGCTATACGGGCTCTGGCTTTAGCTGACTAAGTTATTTATGACTAGCCTTGCATCTTCATAGGCTGAAGTAGTGAGTACATTTTTGGGAGGTTTGCTCATAGGGGCTCCCTTCACCAAAGTGTTGGGACCAAATCTTACTAATACAATGATGAATGCCACTTGGAGAAAGGGCACGCCTAAGTGATGGCATGTATGTGTCGCATGTTCCATGCTTGTGGCCGAGAATTGTTCGATGTTCGCAGTTGTCGGACCCCAAGTTTAATACCTGGAATCCTCTGTGATAATACTGCATTATTCCCTGGATCAGTAGATAATGCTCACAGATACATCGCTGCATCATTTCATACACGATAAATTCATATATTACAATACCGAGTTCAAATAGACCACGTCGGGCCGGGGTTACAATAGGGCGTCGAAGCCAAATGTCTTACAATACATAAAAGCGAAGCGAAGCGTATATAGCGTGAGGGGCACAACTCACCACAGCAAGCGATCGATAACCCGAGTACCAATGCTATTAATCGGACTGACTAATAACGAAGGCACCCGCCAAAACTAGCTCGGTCAACTTTCTCGAGGTGAGAGGCAAGACTACCGAGGCCTATTCTAATAACCACCATCTTCATTTCCTTCGCATCCTCGATCCTCATGATAAGCGTAGTGCTCTTGATTCACATCTTCCGAAAGGGGTTAAGAGCGAGTTTGAGCACAAACAACCGTGCTCGCGAGCCAACACACGAATGCATATAATTATAGATGCAAGGCTATTCAAGGAAGGCTCGGTTCTTTTATTTGCATAAAGCGACATTTGGAAATACCATAACTTAAAATCTCTATGACTTAGCATTTTTCAAGAACTTATGATTTAAATACTAAAAGTGTACAATAAACGGGTAGTTTCCAAATCCAAATTTTATGGTTACATCCACCATATTTTAGGTTACATCCACCTATGTTATGGTTACATCCACCAATGCTTAACTTTTGAATAACAAAGTTACTTCCACGTTAGTACCAACACCGAGTACATCCCTCCGTGACAAATTACCAAAGTCGAGTTACATCCGCTCGACGCTTTCTCCCCACCCACAATAGTTTTTAAACAGAACTAACTCGAGGAGGATTTCCATGTCTGCCCTTGACCGTGGGCACGGCTATTCGAATAGTTTGTTTAAGTACTCTGCAGAGACTGTACATCTTTACCCACAAGAGATAATCGTCTCGATGGTTCTACATGATTCCTTGGACATGCAGGTCGAGAGAATATCACGAGGCCTTTACAATACCTCACACTCTAGTATTTCACTCCTATGGGGTTACGTCCATAGGTTGTGCGGGATGTCCACCATAGGTTAGCGCAGTCGGACTCCGCTCTCCACATACGCTATCCTAGGCAACGTCACCTACATCCGGTGTCCCATTCCAAGTGGGGCTTTCATTACCCACCTACACACGTTCTCCGTGAAATGACTAGAGAGTTCAGTAAATTATTTAGCCAAGCCTACAATATGCCAGCTTGTGGTTGTACTGTTATACACGGAGGGTCCACACAGGATTAAGTCCTTAATTTGTTCGGGCGGTTCATTCCACAATCCCCTGTGTTACATCCACACCCACCGTTCTTTCCACCCGCCCAAACAGGTTTAGCAATTTTTGGGGTTTGAGAAGCATAACACATTTTAACACAAAATACTCACCACGTACATCCCATGACTGACCCAAAACTAGTTTCCATGATTAAAGAATGATTATCGTGGCTACACGATGCCTGGATTCGACAAGACCAACATGGCAAGAATATGACTTATAACTATCTTAGTTATAGTTTATACCTAGGGTGACAATGATCATGTGGTTCAATGTTACTAGTGGGGTAAGGTGGATACAGTTATTAGCTACCTTAAGAGTGACATACGTTTGCTAATAAAGTAAAGCATGCAGATTTTCATAATTTAAATGAACATAGTTTCACATGAAATATAGGCGCAACATGATCAAAGTATTGACTCGCTTTGGATTGAAGGCTTGGGGTCTTGTGCTGCTTCAAGCGGGGTCTCGTTCGCGTCGTCGAACTCTACTCGGACGGGAGAAACCGGAAAAAAGCAACACGAGAAAACGAGAGCCGAATAAGAACCAAATAAAATAAAACAACTCAAATGAACTCGGAATTGAACCAAACCAGAACCGTTAGACAGGTCTTGATTTTAGAAGAATTTAGAAGTTGGTTTCGTTAAGTTCGGAGTTATGGTTGAAAAGTTATAGCATCTTAAAGTTCTATTTCCTGGAAAATCCGAAAAAAAGAGAAAAAGGAGGGGAGCTTTATTACATGACAGATGGGCTTAATTAGTGGTATTTTAATGTTTTCTTTAAGCGTCGGCTTAAGACATCATAAGCAGCTGTGTTTAATGCTATCGGTGGGGTTCTTCTCTCCGCCTCACGACCGCAGATCCGCGGGGGAAGCGGTCGGCGGCGCGGTGGGAGCACGGAGGGGCGGCGGTGTCGGGCGGAACGGGCCACCCGTCCAGACGCGCACCTTGGGGAGGAGCCTACCGGTCGGGCTCGGCGGGAAGGCGGCCCACGGCGGGCAGTGCGGCGGCGGAGGCAGGGGGAGGGAGCGCCGGCTGCTCGGGCCGTTGCGGGTCAATTGCTTGGCACGAGAGCACCTCGGGGCGTCATGGAGCTCACCTGCAGCTCGAGCGGCGGCCGGGGTGGAGCGAGGCGGGCCGGCGGCGGGAACGTGCTTGGCGGTGAGGAGGACCACGGTGGCGGCTCGCTGGAGAAGGCGGCGGGGTCCGGCGAGGTGGGGAAGACGTTCACGGGGTCCCGGTGATGCTCCACGCGCAAGGAATTGGCCTGAGATGCTACGGCTTGCCGACGGGATCCAACGCCGCGCTGGAAGGTTTGGCGTCGCCGGCGGCGAGGGGAAGGAGGCGATGGCCAGGAGGAGGAAGAGGAGAGGAGGGGAACTCGTGGAGGAGCTCAAGAAGTCCCGCGGCACCGAGCAGCTCGGCGGTGAGAATGCTCGAGGCGCACTGCGGCGAAAGTGGTGAGCGGGCGTTCGGGCGTGCGTCGGCGGAGGTGTGTGGCGCGACTTAAAGAGGCGCGGCAAGACGTTGAGGAGGAGGGGCAGGTGGCATGGCGCGTGCATGCATGCAGCACGCGAAGGCGATCGGTGGCGAGGAGAGCAGCCAGCGGCGATGACGGGATGGCGTGATCGGGCGTACCACGGTGGCGCGGCAACAAGGACGGCGCGACGCACGGCAACGCCTCACGAAACCGAGCGGGCTGCCATTGTCGCGCGATGGCGAGGAGAGGTGCTGAAGACGAGGGTCGACACCGCATTCAATCGCCGACGGAGTTGGTGGCGCATGACGACAAGGCTGCAGAGGAGGTCTTTGGAACCATGATGGAGAAGGAAGAAGTCCACCACCGGGAAGAGAAGAATGGGGCTGGGATGGCATGGAGAAGGAAGTGGATGGCCTGGATTGGCTGGGGAAAATCCCCTTTAATTTTTGAGATACATTTCATATTTTAGATTTTATAAGATTTACTTGATTTTCTTCCTTGGAGATGGAGCAAGGTTTTCATTTTAAAGGACTTTTGCAATTTCCAGAATATACACATATATGCATATATACATATATACATATATATGTATTTGGAAGCAAAAAGAATAGCCAACTGAGAATAAAAGCTTTTAAATTTTCATTAACATACATTGGAATTTTACACTGGCAGAGGATTTTGAAAATGGGGTGTTACAGATCCCACCCCCCTTAAAATGAATCTCGACCCCGAGATTCTGCTATTCTGAGAAAAGAAAGGGAAAGTCGGCTCTAAGTTGATCCTCTCGCTCCCAGGTTGCCTCTCGCTCGGAGTGGTTGCTCCATTGGACTTTGCAGAGGCGAATAATCTGGCGTCTGGTCTTCTTCTCCATAATGTCGAGAATTTTGATCGGGTGCTCTGGGTAGGACAGATCTTTCTGTAGTTCAATGGTTTCCACTGAGGTCTGCTCTTCGGGAACTCTGAGACACTTCTTGAGCTGAGAAACGTGAAACACATTGTGCACATCCGATAGGCTTGCGGGTAGCTCTAATCGATAAGCAACTTCTCCACATTTGGCAATAATAGGGAATGGCCCTATGTATCGCGAGCAAGCTTGCCTTTCACCTTGAATCGCGAATTCCTCGGAGGTGACACTTTAAGGTAAACATGATCTCCAACTTGGAATGTCAATTCTCTACGGCGATTATCGGCGTAGCTCTTTTGTCTAGATTGGGCCGCTTGTAAACGATCCCTGATTAAACGAACTTTTCCTCTGCACGCCTGAGTATCGGGTCCAAAATATGCCCTTCTCCTGTTTCGACCAGTAGAGGGGTTCTACATTTACGTCCATAAAGGGCTTCAAAAGGTGACATCTTGAGGCTTGACTGATAGCTATTATTGTAGGCAAATTCGCATAGGGTAGACATTTCTCCCAATCTGAGGTGAATTCAAAGCGCATGCTCGTAGCATATCTTCCAAGATTTGATTTATTCTCTCGGTCATCCATCTGTTTGGGGTGGTATGCAAGATCAATGCTAGATGGGTTCCTAAAGCATCATGTAGACTGGCCCAGAAATGCGAGGTGAATTGAGAACCTCGATCTGAGACTATTCTTTTAGGTACACCATGTAGACATACAACACGAGCCATGTATAACTCAGCCAGTTTGTCTCCCTTGTAGTTGGTCCTTACAGGGATAAAGTGAGCAACTTTGGTTAATCTATCAACTATTACCCATATAGAGTCATATCCTGATTTGGTGCGGGGTAAACCAGTTATGAAATCCATTCCCACTTCTTCCCATTTCCACTGAGGAATTTGCAGAGGTTGAAGAAGTCCGGCAGGTCTCTGATGTTCAGCTTTGACCTTCTGGCATACGTCACAACAGGCTACATATTCAGCAATATCTCGCTTCATGCGAGGCCACCAATACAATGTCTTCATTTCTTGATACATTTTAGTGCTACCTGGGTGTAGAGTATAAGCAGAGCTATGTGCTTCCTTGAGTATCAGGTCTTTGAGGTCCTTCTGGTGGGGAACAAAAATTCGTTTTCCATACCATAGAATTCCTTGTTTATCTTCTATCATTTTAGGGGCTTTCCCTTGGGTCATGAGACTTTTGAACTTCTGAACTCCAGGGTGTCCCTTCTGGGCTGCTTTGATTTGCTCTTCAAGTGTTGGTTGCACTTCCATAGTAGCTAAAGTACCATGCTCTACTATTTCCAGGTTAAGGGCTTCAAATTCTCTGCGAGCTCGGTTGCAATCCCTTCACCATGAGATTGTTGCAATGG